>ML407652.1:0-14980 GCA_005239525.1 Nicotiana knightiana | reverse complement strand
CTTTTCCCATTTTTTCCATGTTAAGAACTTCTGGTCGATCTTTGAGAATAATTGAAGTCACCAAATGCCATGGGCAACCTTCCGCATGTCTTATTGTAATAAAACCCGTATGGGCACTGTAGGGCGACAGTGAGCACAGAAATGAGAGAGTCTTATTGGTGAAAACCCAAATGGGCACCATAAGGCGACGGTGAGTAGAGAAATGAGAGAGGTCAGTTGGCGAAAACCCGCAAAGGGCGCTATTGGCCGAATGAGAGTCTTCGTACTCCGGCATGAGCACAACCAAGACAGTTTCAAGAGGAACCTTGGCGACAGATTTTGAGAATTAGACAGCTCAGACGGATCAGGCGTCCAGTCCAAAATGCATGTCATGATTCATTGAAATCGGCACATACTTCCAGATAAGTCTCCCTGTTCCTTTCCCCGAAAGGGACGCCTTTTGTTTAAGCACAGTTCTTTTGCACCTTCAAGTATTCTTATATTTTTACCCATAATTTTCTTTGAGTCCTGTTCGGTCTAATCTTTCATCAAAAGCGAAGCAAACAAATGGCTGCAAAACAGGCTACAGTTTCCCCGTATTATCGAGCACAATTTGGGGCATATCTGGCATTGACGAAGGCATGATCCATCTGTGATCTCATTTGATAAGGCAAACAAGGTGTCTTAAAGAAACTGAAAAGGTTGCCTAAGCGAGACCTCTTCATGAGAAAAGTTGATAAGCACTGCAAACACAAACCGGTACTAGGTGCAAGACAACTGAGTTTGTTTTTTAAAGAAAATTGCATTGCCTCGGAGACAAAGGTCGCAATACCAAGGACGTCTGGGTACGAAACAGTTGGGGGCAACATTTGGAAAGCCAAGGTCTTCAGAAAATGATACAGATCAGCCGAGCATCTCGGTACCGTACTAATAGAATCAGTTCTTCAGCTGCGGAGAGGCCGTGAAGTCAAACCACAATAGGGCATCAAGGCCACAAACCAACCACCACTTTGAAAACTCATAAATTTTTCTTTGTTTGAAGCAGGAACAAAACAGTGCAGAATGGCGATTCTTAAAGGACGAATGTCACCGAACGTAAGCTCCTTAAAATCTCCATTTTTCTTTTATTTTTAGCATGCATCACTACTATTCATACCTCCTAGTTTAGTAGCTTAACCCAGGTAGAACCATTTCACCTAGGGGGATCCAGCTCATAGTCCCGAGTAGAAGTACTCTTCGCTCAGGGTGTTTTACATAGCTTAACCCAGGTAGAACCATTTCATCTAGGGGGATCCAACTCATAGTCCCGCGTAGAAGTACTCTTCGCTCAGGGTGTTTTGCATAGCTTAACCCAGGTAGAACCATTTCGCCTAGGGGGATCCAGCTCATAGTTCCGGGTAGAAGTACTCTTCGCTCAGGTCAATTTACATAGCTTAACCCAGGAAGAACCATTTCACCTATAGGAATTCAATGCTTTATCAGTAACATAGGGTACCAACCCCTGGTTACATTTTCTTCTAGTAATACAGGGTTCCAACCCCCCGGTTACATTTCCTTCCAGTAATACAGGGTGCCAACCCCTGGTTACATTTCTTCCAGTAATACAGGGTGCTAACCCTTGGTTACATTTCTTCCAGTAATACAGGGTGCCAACCCCTGATTACATTTCCTCCAGTAATACAGGGTGCCAACCCCTGGTTACGTTTTCATCTCCAGTAATATAGGGTGCTAACCCCTGGTTACGTTTTCTTTCCAGTAGTACATGGTTCCAACCCCTGGTTACATTTCCTTTCAGTAATACAGGGTGCCAACCCCTGGTTGCCAATCCTCTTGATAACGTAGGGTACACAATCCCTCGTTACAAACTTTTATCTCTTTTAGCTAGTTTATTCTACTATTTCTCTGTGCTTTTCAATAAATTAGACAGTTTATTACTTTCCTTGATAACTCACAAACTTTCCCTAGTTCAAACTGGGGCAGAAAAATTTTGTTCGTTTTGTTCGTCTTTAATGGCTTTTCAGGCCCCGCCGTAGAGCACATGTGACGGTTAAAAGCTTGCGGTTTCAGTGTCTCATCGGAAGAAGGAAGTCTTTCGACCACAAGAGGGTTGGTGTTAGCATTGCCAATGTGTCAGCAACCCAGCTTCACAAGATTCATCTTCTCAAATTCTGATCCAGAAAGCAAGCAATTGATATTGAGCAATAATATTTTCTACAAAGGGCATCAAGATCCAATCTAAGGTCAACACAAGCGAGCAGGTCAAGAATCAAGATTTGACTCCAGGAGACACATAGATAGGAATTTTGTAACTCTTAGCTTGTAGCAATATGTAGTTCTCTTTTTTTTTTTGATGTAAGCAGCAAGTAACAGTAACAATAACAACAACAACAACAACAGCAACAGCCTTAACTCCAGTGTCCGGTAGTCCCAGTGTCCGGTAGTCCCAGCTACCAAACTTTTCCCAGAACTACACTGACCTGATTCCTTTATAGCCAAGGATATGTAGGCAACCTCGGAAGCAAGGTTCGGTCACCTTATTCAAAATGCTTCATTGTAGTGATGTGTGAACAAAATTAGTCATGGATTCACTTTTCTTTGCACGAAAACTCTTCATGTTCTCGAGCAAAGAGGGGCAGCTATGAATACCTAATTTTTTCATGCTTTTAATACTATTTATTGGGTGATTTTAATTGCTTGTGCATTTTTATTTCAATTCCTTCATTAAAAATACCAAAATTATTTTTTTACCTTTTATTTGTATATTTTAGTTTTGTATCTTTAAATTATAGAAACCAAAAAGATTTTTTCATTTACTTGTATGCTTTGCTTTAGGACTAAATAAAATAATTAGGGGGTTAAGAGTTTGGGCTATTGTATTTTTAATTAAAATTGAGCCAGATTGGCCCAAAACTTGAGCCCAATTCGGCCAGCCTGGTCCAATAAATGGCCTACCAAGGCCTGGTCCAAAAGGACGTAGTTTCATGATTAAACTACGTCGTTTCATCAAGTAAAACCAAGACTCCATCCTACCCGTCCATTCCTACTTGATCCAACGGCTCAAGATCAATCTCCCACCCAGGTATTTAAACCCCTAAATCCCCCAAATTTTCGCCCTATTTCCCTTATCCCCCTTCTTCTTCTTCTCTCTTCTAACTCTCTCCTTCCTTCCTCAAGACCTAGCCGCCGCCGCCTCTCTCCATGGCGGCACCACCGTCCACCGGCGTCCAAACCACCCCATTGTTTCACCATCTTCTCCTCTCCTCCTCCTCTTTCCATATCTTCAACTCAAATCTCCTAAAACCTCACCAACCTCCACAAATCTAGCAAACATTGAAACCCTAGCCGCCCCCTTTTTCTCAAATTCATGAAGTTCCGGCAACCTCCACCCCACAACAAATACATGAATGGATAGAGCTCCGAGATACCTACGATTTCTCCCCAATTTCACCCATAAACACCACCGTCCACCGCCGCCAGCCGCCTCCACTGCCGCGTCACCACCGCCTCGCTGCCTCGCTGTCATTCTGCGGACCCCGTGTCTCTCTGCACGCTGGCCTTAAAGCAAGGTTTTGTCGTCGATTTTCATCGAAACTAGCCTCCAATTCTCCGGAGTCATGGTTTCGAGGAAAATCGACAATGGAATCTTGCTCGAGCCGCGCCACTGTCCCCCTATTGTTTCACTGCCTCACCGTCGCTACGCCACTAGTGTATGAACACTCAAATTCGGTAAAGCTCAAACTTTGAATGTTTTGAATTTTCTATTCCTTTATCGTTTTGTCGTAGTTTTCGTTGTAGTGTAAATGTTGTTAACAATCGTTTCAGTTAGCTTTCAGTCTAGTTTTTGATTTTCATTTCTGTTTTAACTGAATTGGTTATTCTACTTTACCTCATCATTGATATGTTTTGGCTTTACGTTAGCTGTTTGAGTTCTGATTTCATATGTGGTATTTCTGATTTTGTTTTTGCTTAAAGTCATGAGTTTCATTAATGTCTTCACTTATCAATGCATCACTTTTTTTTAATTTAGTCATTAGGTTCTAAGTTTCTTTTAGTTGAGTATTAGTTCAATTGTTGAGTCTAGTGATGTGTTCTTTCTATCTTAGGATTGGTTTAAATCACATGGTTGGTACTGATTTTGTTAAAAGTTGAAGAGTAGATATGTTTGGTCATGAGAGTAGGGTACTTGTGTGGTTTTTTTTTACTGTTTAGAAGCTGTTGGGAGTATGCTGCCCCTGTTACTATTTCGCAGTAGGTAAAAATTGTCCTTGAGACAGATTTTTTAACCAAAAGTTTATCCTTTGAATAGTTAAGGCATAATTTTGGTGAAAAATATGTCATATGGACAGATTTTTGGTGAAAAGATTTTTAAAATCATGAATACATTGCCTCTTCTCTTATAAGACACACACTCTATCACACATAGGGGGATTCTGGATACACATCTTGACTCTAAAAAAGGCACATCTGTTACACTTATATTGAAAGATCTTTTACATTTTGAAAAGGAAGGAAGAAAGACACCACTTGAGAACTGAGCATCCAAAAAAAAAAAGAGTTGAAATGTGAGGGCTGTTGAGTGAGTATACAGAAGGCAAAAATTGTCCAAAAAAAAGTGTTCTTAAGTCAATTTACTTAGTTCGTTCCTTGTTAAAAGTTGCTGAATTTTCTGCTTTAGTTCGTCACCTTTTCTGGGCTGTTTTCTTGGGTCACTTAAGTTGATTTGTTGCTGTTTCCCTCGTTGTTCCTGCTGTTTCTGTTGCTGATTTTATGTTATTGTTATTGCTGTATTTCTGCTCTCTNTCTTTCATCAAGTTCAAGTACTTTGGAAAATACATAAGAAATCAGTGAGCACCCATATGCCTTGATTTATTTAGTAGCGTTAGTTCCTTAATGTTCAAATAAAGTATATATGCTCTTGTATATCAAATGGTTGTAGTTTTGAATTTTAAGCAAGTTGCATGTACAAACAGTATGTGGATTAACTATCTTTTCTTCATTAAACTCTAGTAACTTGATGTTGTTATAGTTTATATTATTTTTTTTAATAAAAAAAGCTTATGTGTTTGTTTGTTTCCCTGGCATGTAATGAGAGTTCTGGCATTATCTGGGAAGGACTAAAATGTTATCATCTTCAATTTAGCTGGAACATTTAGGCTGAAAATTACATGCATTAAACTGGCAATTGGGCATCTTCTTTCTCACATGCTAATGGGACAAATTTATTAGAGTAACGTGTTTTCCTCATTATCTGGTGAATGACTTACAATTTCAAATTTCATATTAGTTGAGTTGAATGTTTAGTTAACTTCAAATTGTAAAAGACAGTGAAAATGCTTACTATTGGGCAATGAGATATAAGACGAGTGGCCGTGGGGTTCAATGGAACTAAAAAATGAAATTGACCCATCCCTTGGCCCGAATACGCGAGGTGCCCAATTTCACTAATGTGGTAGGGATTGCAAATTGAGCACAAGTATACTCTAACCTTGATCATAATTAATTCAATTTTTGTTCCTTAATAATTAATCTAAACGCTAGACAACTAGTATGTGCGTTTTAACTTTTTATTCACGGACTCGCTTGCGTGGCATGATATTAACTTTTAATATTTTATTCAATAATCTCATCTTATTTTTACTAGCTTTAATTAATTTAATTAATTCTTTTACTAGAATCACGGATTCACTTGTGTAGCGTGATACTTAATATTTTAGTGATTTCCTTAAATGTAGTAACCTTTTTTAAAAAAGGGTAATAACGTACTAATAATCCTTGTCATAACTGCGGATTCGCTTGCGTAGCGCTGTTATGATAAGAATGAATAAATTTTGTCCCGATCACGCATTCGCTTGCGTAGTGTGGTTATGACCACTCATTAGTCAAAATTTTCTTTAATTTTTCTAATAATCCGGATATAAAAGCGGCAAGGTAAAAATATAAAAGCATATAAACATCAATTTTTTTTTTTTCAAAATTAATTCAAGCCAAGTTTAAGTCATAAAGAGACCGTGCTAGAACTACGGGACTCGGGGAGTGCCTTACACCTTCTCCCCGGTCAAAAAAATTCCTTACCCGAACTTTATTTTCGCAGACCAATAATAAAAGAGTCAAATCTTCCTTTGAATAGGGATTCGAATAAAAGGTGTCTTGGAACACCGAAAAAAAATAAATTCCAAGTGGCGACTCTGAACAATAAAATAATCCCTATTTTAAAATTGTCACTTCAATTGGAAAAACCCTTTAACCCGCAACAATCCATAATAACATAACACATATCTTTTGGGGGGTAGAAAAGGAGGTGTGACAACTGTTGCCCAAGGTATACAGATTAATTCCTCCCAAGATAGAACGGAATAATTATTCTGTGATAGCGGCACTTCAAATCACATAATTTCAGCGAACTCAATAAACGGAGCAAATCACACTTGACACTTATGTTTATTTAGAAAATAATGCGACAATGAAGAAAAGAGGGGAGAAGTTTTCAGATTTTTCATCTATAAAAAATGAGGTCAAGCCTCTAAATTTATATATAATGAAAGGGTGAGATGAAGATGTGCAATCCAAGAGGTACCTCTTCCATTTCTCATTCACACTCCTTAATAAAAACGCAACATGTAATACCGGCAATGAAAATTACAGAACTTCGTTGAACTCAGCAAACGGCAGTAAACCACACTGATGCTTATGTTTTTGCTTTTGGAAAACAAATGCATAAGAGAGAGGGAGAGTGCAATTTTCGGTGTTCAGGTTTTGGTTGAATAGGTGCGAAATTATTCGTGCGAAAAAATCAGGAAAAAAAGAAAATTAAATAACGGAATATGAAGCCGAAGTCGAGCGAGCGACGATGGCGCGAGGCACCACTTCTTCTTAACTCTTTAAGAGGTAGAAGATGTGCTTCTCTATATAAGCACAAAGATTTTCTTTCCTTCTTCAGATAAGGAATAAAGTGCATTAGTAAAGGAAACTATTTCAAATTTTTCGTTTTCCTCGTAATGTTTTCCCTCCATTTCTGATTCACACATCTTATCTAATTAGATAAAAAGAAATACCCAACAGTAATTTCATTTCTCGATATGTTATATTATGTATAATGAATTAATGATATGAAGTCACACTTGGAGGTTTTCTTTCATCTACGAGAACTGTAATGGGCAACAGTCTAAAACCTATTTGCTGATAATTATATATGCACTACATGAAAAGGAACAAAATTTATTGCACTACTGTATTTAATTAATAGCTAGTAATAATAGTTTGGACATGGGTGAATATAGTCTTTAGATTACGGGTTCAATTAAATTAATAACTTGCGATATAGAGTATAAATTTATAGGAAAACTTTCAAAAATAACTATTGTTTAGAGGCTTATTGTGGGGCGTAGCTATAATTTAGCTAATTACATTCCTTAGCTACTAATTGTTCGCCATGAGATGTATGTCGTTGTATTCAATTCGATTGTATACTCTGTATTCAATTCGGAAGTGTTTGTTTTTATGTATTTTGCATTGTATTCAATTTCACTATATTGAATTCAGTTGTATTCCAACAACAAAAAATTAAGAAATAGGGTGTATGTACTCAATTCGGTTATATACACGGTATTCAATTAAGCTATATTCATTCTTAACTATTTTATATTGTATTCAATTTCATTATATTCAATTCGACTATATTCAAACAACAATAAATCACAAAAACAGTGATATTCGACTGTATTCAATTCACGGTATTAATTCATAGTTGCTTTTACGTTGTCTTCAATTTACTGTATTTAATTCGATTGTATCCAAACAACAAAAATTCAAAAAATACTGAGATCTGCCACAAAAAATAACCTTTGGAATACATAAACAGGTGAAAATATAAAAAATAAATTGTATTTGCAGCCAAGAAAACTGTATATAGTGTATTAAAACTAAAAATAGAGACGAACAAAAATTCGACCAGATCTGAGAATACACTATCACATTATATCTATCAAAATCCGATCAAACGAATATACTAAGATGTGAGATACAAAAAAGGAGAACAAGCCATGGATTCCGGCATCTCCGTTAGATCTGGTGACGCCTCCATTCTTACTCCTCCATTTTTTACGCCGCTGGTAATGGACCCATCACGACTTCGTGATTTTTAGAGGTGGATCGGACGCTGGAGATGAGAGAGAGAGAGAGAGAGAGAGAGAGAGAGAGAGAGAGAGAGAGAGAGAGAGAGAGAGAGAGAGAGAGACAGTTGTCTGGTTAGGTTCTGATAGAGTTATGCCGGAGAAGATGACCGGTTGGATGGCAGCCTTGCTGAGGGCGAATAGAGAGGAAAAAAGTAGTGAGAGTTGAGGGAGAAGAGAGAAAGGGTTGAGGGAAAAGGAACACAATTTACTAGATAGCACTAGCTACTTGCAGGCATTGTATTTAATAGCTAGTAATACAGTTAGACATCTCTATAACAACATTTCTATATAACAATCATTTACTATAAAAGTCAAAATATCTTGGAACCGGTTCTTTATGTTATGTTATAATACTAGATGATGTACCCGTGCGATGCACGGGCCTAATTGTTGTTTTTTTCTTTTTCTTCTTGTTTTTCTCCTTTTAATATTTCTTGGTCTATTACTAATTACACACTTTATTCGCCTTTAGGGAGAGAAGAAAGAGAATAGACTTTTGTGTAATAACGTATAGAACCACGATTACAAGTATTGTTGTTTATCTTTTACATTATGTGCATTTTAATTTTCTGAAATCGTATTACTATACCAATCACTTTGAAATACTTGTCAAAATTTAATGCTTTATTATGCAATGATTAGATAATAATTCAAGTAGAATTTACATTATTTCTACATAGGAGTCTACACTTTTTAAATTTAAATTTCTTTTGCACCACTAAGCCTTAAATTAATTATTATAAAGTAATAATTAAAAAGTTAGTTGAAAAATAAGTCGTCATGTATTTTTATGATTGTTTAAATTGAATGACATATAATTTTATTCTATTAGTATTTTCAGTTGTGTTAATGTATTACTTTTTTCGTTTTATACTAATCAAAATTTGAATGATAAACATATTAATATTATTCCCAAATAGTTGATGAAAAGGTATTTTTTGGTCCTTTGAAATAATGATCGTGATTTTTAATTATTAAGAATTTTAACAAGAAAATTTGTATTTTGTTCTAGTTGAATGACATAATATTAAAAATAAATTAATCTCTCGATCATGCTAATTAGTAATCAAATTGACCTTAAATTGAAATATTGTAGTTTTTTCTAGTTTCATTTGATATGATTGGGATACTATTTAGGGTATAATGCAATTTTCATCATAATCGTGTATTTGTTGAGATTTTTTAAAAATAATTAATTGTATATTTATGTATTTTGAAATTTATATATATTGAATTCTTATTGAATAGAGTATGTACTCAACTAACTTCGATCATAGAGGGATAATTATAATCCTGTATGGCGGTACTTCTCATACTTCCTAATATAAAATAATTTTTGCAAGAAAAAAATTTCATATTCTCAACTCATATTTTAGAGAGGGGATACTTATTATACAATTTGAATAAATTTTTAATATTTTATAATAAAAAAAGGGGACTTCAAACTATAATTTATTCTTAAATATTTTTTCTCGAATTTTATAAAGTATTCCAATTGAAATTGTAATTTAATGAGAACTTATAAAATGATATCAATTGATAATGATATAATAACATTTGAATGTAAATCAACATACATTAGCACTAATTCTTTTTTAATGAAATCTTCTTTACCTGGAATAGTTAATAAATAAACTAAATGAAATAATGTTTCTTAAGGAGATAAAAGAATTGTCATATATAAATGTATGTGACCTTAGTATTTTTAATCAGATGAACATTTGAATTATAAAATTATCAAAAAAATAAATTTTCTAGTTGAAAGTACTTATTGACAAAATAATAATAACAATCAAGTAATGCATTTAGTGAAGATAGTGAAAGGTTGAATAGAAAATGAGGTCCACCTAAAGAATTTAATAGTTTATGACCATGTTAGTTTTGGGTTTTCCTGTTATTAAGAACCTACAACCAAACTTTTAAACCCGGTATACAAGCAAACAATGCACTAATATATTTGAAATGACTATTATGCCATTGGTCAACCTTCTTTTCTCTCTTTTATGTAATAGAAATAAAAATATATCTCCTCTATAACAGTACTTCAGTATAGCATACAAAAAATATCCGAATAAAAACAGTTGTTATAGAGAGATTAGATTATACTAGTTAGTGCAATATAAAGTAGAAATAACATCAGGTAGCCACTTTAAAGGGTCGCTATTTAGAAATTAATCAATATGTCCTGAATTTTTTAGTTCAATTTCTTGAGATATAAATATTCTTAATTTATTATTTTTAGGATAAAATAAGTAATGATTAATCGCTAAATAACAACTCTACCAGCTACTTCCCCGAATATAAATCCACGAGACTAAATCAAAATCGACCGTAGTTATTAAAGCTACAGATAACACAACAATTACGATCTTGAAATAATGGAACAAAAATAGAGAGTACGGCCCTCTTTGTTCTTATAAATTTGAAAATTCAAAGTAATAAATACTAAATCATTCTTGGTATATTTACTATATTAAAAGAAATTATAAAAATGACTGCGTGTTTTTGTTAAAGAAAAATAAAAAGCTCTAGGTCTAGAGGCATGCATGGTCAGGGTATGATTCATTTTAGGCGTATTGATAAAATATATAAAAAAGAGAGGAGAATAAAAAATTAAGAGTCTAAATTCAACGTACTTAAATCCAAAAATTAAAGAGGTATATATAGGGGCGTAGCTAGAGAGCGAGTTACGGGTTCGGCCGAACCTAATAACTTTAGTTCTAACCCTGTATTTGTTTGATAAAACTTATTAAACATTTATAAATTATTAATTTAGAACTCAATAACTTAAATTTAATTAAAATCCCGAACCCATAAGCTTCAAATCCTGGCTCTGCCTGTATATATATATATATATGCAGTAGAGCAATCAATCCCTTAGATTCTTCAGAGTGCGAATGATTTGCAGGTTAAAAAACATATTTCACTTATTAACAAATCTTGAATATATATATATATATATATATATCATTGTTATAAGCACCTGACTTGTTGAGAATGACTCTGATCTAGTTCATGGCATTTTAAAAGTAGAAGGCGCTCTGGTGGGATCTACACGAAAAGAAAAGGATTGCAGTCAGCTTGATAATGACCGAGTAACATTACTTCTTCGGCATGAACCGAGGAATCCTTTAGACATGATCCAAAACGGTTCTTGTTTTATCCTTGATCAAAAATTTCTCTATAAAAATATGAATAGTAGTTTGAAGAAGGGGAGGGAGAAGGAGCCCTTGACCCGCATATATCCACTAAGTTAGTGAAAAATATGACGATGAATGTTTTTTTTTTTTTAAATCATTTTATATTTTTGTTTTACAAAAAAATTATTTCAATCGTGGTATCTTGAAGAAAAAATTATTTCAATCAATAATAGAAAATGCACCTCCATTCTTAAGGGGTTGCTATCAATGAGATTTTGGCTCTATTAACTTGGTATTATTTCTCAGTGGCACATGGACTACACATAATTTGATTGTATTGTTTGGTCTCATTCTTTGGATCAATTATAGATTGTAGAATTTAGTTAAATGATGAAAAGGTAATGGATAACTCACAGATGTGGACCAATAATTTACATAAAATGACAAAAAAGAAAAACAAACCAACAAAAGAAATGGATAGGGAAGCCAACATGCATAGTGGATGCATGCATGGAGCGCTCCAGATTTTATTCTAGAGAAAAATTATTCACATTCAATAATTATACTAAATTATATTAATTTATAGTTCAAAGATTCAAGACGTGAAAGCGGTCATTAATTCTTACATTATAGTAGGTTGTCTACATCACACCTTTTGAGGTGTTGTCCTTCTCCTGATCCTGCATGACGCATAATGTTTTGTGCACTGGATTACCCTGTTAGCTTTCTGTGTTCGTAAAATAAATTCTGAAAACTTAAACAAAGAAAAACAAAAATGGAGAAGAAGCAAAATTATATTCGAGCCCATTGAATTCACAGTGTTTCCTTAAGAACCTTAATCCCCTCCTAGTACCCGAGGTTTAGAATTATTTTCTCCAAGAATAGAATAGACAACCTCACTGGTATCGCGGTTCTTCAAACCCCACTAACCAACAAACTCAAAGATCGGTAGAAAATCATACTTTGAAGAACTTACCGTTTAACGCAGAAAGTAACACAAAAAGAAAGAGAGAACTCCAGAATTTTCGTAAAGAAAATATGAGGGGAAGGTCAGATATTTATAGCCAACTTGCAACCGTTCAGGTGAGCTTTCGCGAAAATGGCTATTACAAGAACAACTTGTATACGGGTAAAATCGAGGGCAAAGTTTTTCCCGGCTCTCCGATAAGAGAACGAAGGGGAAGCACGGCTCGACATGATTATAACCAAGGCTAGGAGCCCCTCATATCGAGACCCAGGAAGAATGAACGATGTATCTAAGATCGGCCACGGTAAAATGAATACCCGGATCAAGTGTAGCTTCTAGATCTCGGGAAGCGCATCGAACAGTTGTGCATGACAGGTAGGGGGTCGTAATATCCGCACTCAACTAGATATTACGGTGCGAATCCTGTTCAGTATCAACTATAAATCAACATTTACCGGAAAAATATAATTTTTACCTTTTTTAGACTTGTACTATAACTGAATTTCTCCTACTATATAAAGGGGAAGGTTTTCTGTCACGATGCAAATTCTCAATCTTAGGGATCATGATGGCGCCTAACACCACACTGCTAGGCAAGCCAATGTTAGAGTTCACTTAACTATTTCCTTTAATTAACCATTTAAACAGGATAAAATAATTTTAAATTAATACTTAATCTAATGGCTTTAAATGAATAATTCACAATATAAAAAACAAACAAACAATTAACTACACCGAGCCACAAACTAATTATATAGATAAATCCAAAAACTACCCCAGAGTCTGGTGTCACAATTCACGAACTACCAAAGAATATTACAAATACTTGCCTGAATGAAATAATGTAATTGTTCTGAATATAATAAAACAACGTTTATGAAAATAGGAGAAGACTCTCGGGATCTGCGAACGCCGGCAGATATACCTCGTGTCTCCGAATAAATGAATAGCCGCTCTAAATATCTCTACAGCTGGCCGGTACCAAGATCTGCACAAAAGAGTGGAGAGTGTAGTATCAGTACAACCGACCCCATGTACTGAGTAAGTGCTGAGCCTAACCTCGACGAAGTTGTGACGAAGATACGGCGCGGCTTTAGCAATATAACATGTGAAATAACATATAAAGAAAGAAGGAAATCTAAACAAATAATTAAATACTGCAACAACAATAAAATAACTCAGCCGCCTTTTCCAGACCTCATCTATAACCGATTCTCAAATAATTTCAAAATTTTCAAACTTTAGCTTTAAATAAAAGTAGTGCCGAAAATATGAAAAATAGTAAAATAAACATTTAAGCCTTTCAAATCTTTATTTTCTTTGAAATTCAGTAAAAATATAAATGTCCTCCCTTATTACTCCTTATTGCGGCGTGCAACCCGCTCCCACCTGTCCACCCTTATTGCTCCTCTCTAAATATATCACCCTTATTACTCATGTTGCGGCGTGCAACCTGATCCCACTTGTCCACCTTTATCACTCCTTGTTACAACGTGCAACCCGCTCCCACCAGACATCTCATATCAATTTATTCATAAATTTCATAATTTAGGCCAAGCCTTTCGCAATATTTTTGTCTCAACTTCATCAATATCCTCTCAACCATGAAACCAACAGGAACATAAATATGTATATATATCTTGTAAAAATAATGCCAAACCTCTCAACCGTTTTGTACCACAAGGGAACCAACTAAAACAACCAATCCTCTTTCCAAAATAACCACAACAATATTTAACAACAAAATAACAAGGCCAAGTAGTCATAGAAACAATAATGAACATAGAACAATTAATACAAGAATCAATTAAGTTGGGAACAGGAAATGGATCATGTTTAACACGAAATTTAGTGGTGCATAGATACTCGTCACCTCACTTATACACCACACACATGCATTTCACATAGCAAACAAGTGAGGATTCCTATTCCCTCAAGTCAAAGTTAGACCAAACACTTACCTCAATTTCGTAGGCCACTCACTGCTCAATTACTGCTTTTCTTCTAGAATCTTGCTCTAACTTGCTCGAATCTAATCATAATAAACTCAATATCATTAATTAATGCTAAAGGAACCAACTTTATTGAAAAATATAATTTTTCCTAAGTTTTCTCAAAAAAGTGAAAACCTGACCTCGGGCCCGCTTGGTCTAAACTCGGGGTTTGGACCAAATTACGTTCACCCACGAACCCAAATATACAATTAGTTTCGAAATCCGACCTCAATTCGAGGTAAAAATTGATTTTTACAAAATTTCCTAATTCTACCCAAACACTCAATTTTACCATGAAAATTCTTAGTTTTTGATTTAAAAGTGATGAAAAACAATAAGGAATTGAAAGAGTGAAGTTTAGAATTGATTACCTATGACTTGGGGATGATATTTGGTGAAGAAAATCGTTCCTAGGGCTGTGGAGTTCGAAAATATGAAGAAGAAAGGGTTCTGCCCGTTTCTAAAAGACTTTTTGTACTGCTGGGCAACAGACCTATGCGTTCGCACTCTACAGGGCGCGTTCGCGTAGGGCCCTGGTCCAGTGGCCTACGCGTTCGCAGGGGACACAGTGCATTCGCATAGCACAAGTGCGACCCCCTTTCCCCCAGGCCCAGATACACAGTGCGTTCACATGAGGGAGGGGGGGTGCGTTCGCATAGTGTAATTGCCAACCCCTCCTCCAGGTCCAGCTAACTCTATGCGTTCGCATCTGGGGGGGGGGGGGGGGGG
>ML407644.1:0-17333 GCA_005239525.1 Nicotiana knightiana | reverse complement strand
TATATATATATATATATATATATATATATATATATATATATATATAGAATATTTTATTATACTCATTGGACTCTTACATTTGGTGCCACCTAAGCATCAAAGAATACTTTACTGCTTAAGGATGCTCATCTTTTCAGCCAATTGACCTGAATCTTTTTCCAATACTAACATAAAAGACAATGTTAATAAGTTAGAGTAGTAAAGACCAAGTAAAACAACTAAAAGACAGAAAAAGTATAGCAAATAAAAATGAAGTACAACAATTAAAGTAAAGACTGTAACGATATCGGTCGTTTTGAGCTCTAGCATGTCGTTCGGCGATTTGAGGTCTTGAGCAGCTTCACTTTAGGTATATGACTTGTACGCGTGGTCGGAATTGAATTTTGGAGTTGGTTTGAAAATAAAATTCTCATTTCGGAAGCTTTAAGTTGGAAGAATTGACTAAGGTTTGATTTTTTGAGTAAACGACCTTGAAATCGGGATTTGAAGGTTCCAACAGGTTCGTATGATGATTTTGGATTTGGGCGTATGTTTGGATCGGGTTTTGGATGAACCGGGAGCGTTTCAACGCCTATTGTGGAAAGTTGATACTTTGGAAGAATTTCATGAATTTGGGTTGAAGTGTATTTCAATGTTATAGATGTCCGTTTGGGATTTCGAGCCTGGGAATAGCTCTGTATGGTGATTCTGTTCTTAGGAGCGCGTCCGGATGTGGATTTGGAGGTTCGTAGGTCATTTGTCGAAAGTTGGAAATTTGAAGGTTTTTGGGAAGTTTGACCGGGAGTGTAATTTTTGATACCCGGTTCGGGTTCCGATTCCAAAAGTTGGAGTAGGTCCGTAATGTCAAATGTGACTTGTGTGCATAATTTGAGGTCAATCGGATTTGATTTGATAGGTTTCGGGATCAAATGTAGAAGTTGGAATTTCTTAATTTCATTAAGCTTGAATTGGGGTGTGAATCATTTTTTAGCGAAGTTTGATGTGATTTGAGGCATTGACTAAGTTCGTATGATGTTTTAAGACTCGTTGGTATATTTGGTTGGGGTCCCGGGGGCCTCGGGTGTGTTTCAGATCATTTTAGGCTACTTTGGATGCTCATTTTCTGATGTCTGGTGTTGTTCTTCGCGTTCGCAAGGATCCTCCCACATTCGCAAAGAAGGATTTGGCTTCTGGGATTTTTTTTTCGTGTTCGCGATTAGACTCTCGCGTTCGCGAATAAGGAAATCTCTGTTACACAGGTCTGACTTCAGAGACTTATATCTCGCAATCTATAAGGAATTTGGTAATGATCCCAAAACAAAAGTTGTATCTATTTGTGTCTAGTTTTCATAAAGGTAAACCATTTAGAATTTGTATTTGTGTACAAAAGGTTATGTCTGGTACATTACAGGCTATCCGGAAAGATGAAGAAGAAATTTGTGTTGCACATTGCTGATTTTGGCAGCTTATATCTCAAAATTTATAAGTAATTGGGAGATGAACAAAACATTATAGTTGTATATCTTGATGTATAGTTTTCAGAAAGTTAAACCATTTTTCATTTTGAGTTTTGTACAAAAAGTTATGGCCGTTATACTAGAGGCTGTCTGAGAAGAGTTTGGAAATGAGTTTTGAGAATTTTGTTCATCGTGAACGTGATGGGGGGCTCCCGAATGAGAATAAGGGTCGCCTGGGCATTTTATAAGTTTGCAAAAATGGGTTTGACTCATTTCATCTTATTTCCTCCATGGGAGCCGACCTAGGGGCGATTTTGAAGCTCCATCTTCATCATCCATGTCAATGTAAGTGATTCCCACATATTGCAAGTTAAATACTTGGATTATATATATATTTTTTAACATGTAAATTCACGAAAAATTAGTGAAAATTTGAGGTTTTGGTAGAAAACCTAAAAATTAGTATTTTTATATTTTGATCACGAATTTGGGCATGAAATTGAGAATAAATTATATATTTGAGTTCCTGATATTATGGGTAATGTTTATTTTCAACAATTTTCGGAATCCAGACACTTGGGCCCGAAGTTTGATTTTATCGACTTTTCGAGCGAAGTTGAAAATCATTGTAAATTGGATTATAATAAGTATTGGAGTATATATTTATGGATTTGCACATTTATTGACTAGTTTTGGAGCATTGAGCATCGGTTTGAGTTGTTGGAAAGGATTGGGAGCCGGCTATGGAACTTCGGAGCTAGGTAAGTCTCTTTTCTAACCTTGTAAGAGGGAATTAACCCCATAGTGATTGAGTTAATACGTGCTTCTATTCATGGGGGCTACGTACGCATGAGGTGATGAGAGTCCGTACGTAGCTACTAATTATGCCTATGTCTGGGTAATTTTAGGTTTACACCATGCCTTGTTGATACTGTTATTTTATTATGTTTATTATTTACCTTGAAAAGAATTAAGATCGAGTATACTTATTAAATGCCTTGAAAAGAGTTGAAGTTGAGGATTTCCATACTTGAAAATTTCATTTGAAATTCGTATTTTTGAAAAAGAATTGATGAATATTATAATTACTTAAGAAATCTATGTGCAACCGCATCACAAATATATTTTGCGCGCGGGGTCAATTTCCACTACTCTAATGGGAGCGGATCGTTTGCCTCGGCAGGTTAATAGATGCATCTATGGTTCGTGCTGTTCCACCCTCGGCAGTGCACAATTTATATTTATATGTTGGTTCGTGCCGTTCGACCCTCGGCAAGTGCACAATTTATATTTATATGTTAGACCTCGGCATGACTTGCGCATAATAATTCTTTGGAACTAATAATAATTGATATTGCTTTATTGTCTTGAGATATAAATTGTTAAATGATGAAAAATGAATTTGGGAATATCTATTAGTAGAGAGAATTGTTGAATATTTCCGGTTATTGAATTTTTAGCTATGTTATGTATTCCGTGCTTAAGCATAATATCGATATTTTATTGTTAGCCCATAGTAAGTGTCGGAGTCGACCCCTCGTCACTACTTCTTCGAGGTTAGACTGAATATCTACTGGGTACACGTTGATTTACGTACTCATACTACACTTTGATGCACATTTTTGTGCAGGTGCATATATGTCTAGTGGTCTTGTGGGCGCAGAGGTGTGATTGATACAGGGACTTAGGTGAGTTGCATCCTATGTTACGATCCGCTGCCAACAGAGTCTCCTTCAGAGTCATGTATACATTTTCTGTCTAATTTGTACTCCGGACATATATTGTATTTTATCTCACTCTCTATTTGATGCTCATGCACTTGTGACACCGAATTTTGGGGGCATTTATGGGTTGTTCAGTATATAGTTGTAAAGATATTATCATTTACTCTATGAATGTTATTACTTCTCATCTAATTGAGGAAAATTATGATTTCAAAAATACTAAAACGAGAACCAAGTTAATTATTTATTTTTGGCTTTTCTGACAGTGACATTAGGCACCATCACGACCTTTAATGGATTTTGGATCGTGACAAAGACAAAGTGCAGTACTTTACCAAGTGAAATATTTACACCAGCGGATTGCTTCTTCAATAGACAAAATCATATTCTACCCACAAAATGATTCCCAGTAGTTGCTTAAAGACATACAAACAACATTTACTATCCCAAATACTTCCAATCAAGTACTAACCAAAAGCATAACATTAAAGATAACTATCAATATATTTACAATATTAACAAAGAAAAACATTAAAGATAGCTACCAACTATAGTACTATATATATTTAGCAGTGAAAGCATGAAATTTTTCTTAAGACTCCTTCTTCATACTTTCCTCCCCCAGACTTAAACGCTTCATCCTACCGGATGAAGTCGTCGCTTTAGATAAAGCTAGTTTTCTCTTGTCGCTCCCCTCTCATCATTGTTCTCAACCAAATAATCCACCTCTTGTGGTTATGCCATGCTCGATTCTCCCACTTCAATCACATGTGATGGTTCCATACTTGTGTCACGACCCAATTTAACCCTCCGAAAGGTGTCGTGACGACACCTAGTCTTTACGACTTGGTAAGCCTAATATTACAGAAAAAAACTTAAAGAAATCCAAATGATAAAAGATAAAACAACATATTATAAATAAAAAAAATAGTGCCGCTCGGCATATACAAAATAATCTCTCAAGACCCGGAATGTCGCTAAATCACAAGCTTCTATAATCAATGGAGCTCTATACAAAAGTTTGAAGATAAATAAATAAAGTCTCTAGGCGAGGGAGTAGAAGGGGACTCCGAGGATCTGCCAACGCAAGCAGAAGTACCTTGAAGTCTCCTGGAATCAGCAACACGCACTAACCCCAAGGGTGATAGCTTGTACCTGGATCTGAACACAAAAATTATGTGCAGGAAAGGGCATGAGTACATCACAATGGTATCTAATAAGTGCTAAGCCTAACCCCGATCGAGTAGTGATGAGGGCAGGTGTCGCCCCCCTTTTCCTCTCGAAATTGTGTTTCAACATTGACAACTCTTTTAAAAGGGAGGAATGGTTTATTAAAAGCGAGAGTCGCCACCTAACGGATTAAGGTGTGTTAGGGCACCTATTGCAAGTGACTCGGGTTTACTAATTCGCGTCACCAAAGATCGGGTAAGGGCTCAAATTAACTCTAGGAGAAGGTGTTAGGCACTTCTCGAGGTCCATAACGGTGGGTCCCGGCCGAACTCAAATCATGTGAATTAGTCTAAGAAAGAAGAGAAATAGTGTGGATAAAGAAAGAATTATTTTAACAGGAATGGGGAGTCCTAAGTTTTTTAGCCTAAAGGATTACCCCGTGCAACATAAATAATACTTCGTAACTCCCTTAAGATGGGGTATTACTCATATTATTCAGCGGGCACATAGTATCATCTCCTGCTACCCAATTACTATCTTTAAGTTATTACCTAAAGCTTTCTAATCAATTCTAAGTCGTACTCTATGCGTGCATTACCCGTCCTTGCCTATGGCCCAGGAGATGTTTGGACATCTATTTTGGATGGTTCTAGAGTTAACTTAGGTTGATCAAAAAATGATAAAACTAGGCGACATACAAAACAAGTTGGACCTTCATGTAAAAGCAAATAAGGGCTCAAGTTAGCCTCCACACTTAGGCAACAAATGCATGCAAACAAATTAGGCGTTTGCCAGTTTCAAAAATTAAAGTCGTTAGGCCCTATAGACATGATTTCTATGTGATTCTGGATTTTGATCATGCGGGCTGTTATGCAAAGTATAATTTCTAAGTGACATGCACAATTGCCTACTGATTATAATTATAAGCGGTAAAAACCTATAGACATGTTATCTAGGTGATTTAAGCTGTGTTTGGCAGTGATAAACATGAGAGATATTCATAATTACTCAGTTTATTCCTATAGGCATGCTTTCTAATAGTACTCAACGAGACAATGTTTTAAATCCCAATTTTAGCACTTAACGCAGGTGGGGATTACTCTATAGACATGATTACTAAATTTGATGACTGAAACTTGTTTTAGTTCCTATAGGCATGTCTACTAAGTGGGCAGCTATGACAATAACATACCAACCAATTATAACCCTATATGCATGATTTCTAAAATGCAGATTTGTAGAACACAAATTAACATGACCCTATGATCATGATGCCTAATGAATATGTTGCAATGCAAATTGAACTTTGGTTACTTTATTTCATATAGGCATGGTATCTAACATGTAGAAGCAGAATAGCTTAGACGGATTAAACATCTATAGGCAGGTTATCTACCACACACAGTAATAGAACATATTCGAGCAAAGTAAACATCTATAGGCAGGTTATCTAACACACACAGTAACAGAACATATTCGAGCAAAGTAAACACCTATAGGCATGTTATCTAACACACAATAGCAGAACGTATTTGAGCAAAGTAAACACCTAAAGGCAGTATTTCTACCCATTTCATGCAAATGTTAAAATAAACCCATTTCCCCAATTTTTACCAACACCCCAATTGTCATTACAAATAATTATTATAGACCAGAATTTAATGAATGAATTACAAAGTAAGTAGAACTATAGGAAGCCTGCAGCAGGCCCAAATGCACTTGGGCATGCCAGGCCTTCAACTCATAGTAGCTCCAAAAGCCCATAAATACACAATAACCAGTAGTGAATGATTCACCCATATCTCAAGGATAAGCATACAAAACCCAAATCTCTAGTGTGTCATAGTTCCCAAGGGCTTCAAGAATCCGGAGCAGTGCTCACACTAGAGAAAACGATCAGAAACAGTTCAAGGAAGACTAGGGACCAAATCCTTGTGTGTCAGAGTTCACAAGGGTCTCATGTGAACCCTGAGCAGTACTCACACTAGGGAGGCCAGAGGACAGAACCTAAATAGCTTTAGCTTTCAGCCAGCAAAGAGTGAGGATTCAGGAGAGTAGGATGGGATTAGGGGATACATTTAGGGACATAATCACACATAGAACACAAAAAAATAGCAACACACTTGAACCTAAGCATACTTAATCAAATTTTTAGGAATTAATAAAGTCCTATGCTAATAAGGTCAGTTCATAAACATGTTCACAGTGATAACATAGATTTTAGATCAGACTCAGTCATAGGAAAGGAACACACAGATTAGCAGCAGGAACTGATTAAAACAATTTAATAGAGATATCATAACATAGTGAGAATAGAACCAAACAAATCATATTATAACAGGTTCAACAAAAAAACTGATGAATCTGTTAAGGCACACATCTATACATAATTAACCAGTCCTTAGGATAGTTATGAAAGCATGTTTAACTCTAAAAGATAGTCCTAAATAACACAGAGTTAGGCAGATTTCATTAACCAATTCAACTAAGTTCAACATGTCTTAACTACAAGTAATAGCATTTAGGGTAACATGATTTAATATCGGTAACATATTAAGCAAGTAATCATAATGAAATGGCAAAGGATTCAATAACTCACCAGTTAAGATAAAACAGGGAAAAAGGAATCCAGCAGTGTAACAATTAGCACCAAACAGAAGCAAAACACTTGATGATTTCTAGACTTGGCTTCTAGCCGGTCAGGAATCAAAATACAGAATAATATTGCTCTAGAGAGTAGGAGTGTACAGTTTTTTATTTATTTATAGTAGTGAAAAGTTTTCGAACTCTGAATCTGTTTTTAAAGGGGAGTGGGGAGGGGTTTAAATAGTACTAGGATTGAACACACAAACATGGAAATAATTAGTCAAACACTAGAAAGGAAAGCACTTAAAAATCAGCGAGGAAGGAAAATTTAAAACCCTAATTTTAGGTAAAATACACAAATATGCAGAACATAAAAGGCAAAGAGTCACATGCTGCATAGAATAAGATGAATATAGACATATAGACAGAAATATTATTCAAAAATAAAAGAATCGAACCAGATTTTGGTCGATTTAAAAGAATCTAAAACCTCAAATTTAGGGCAAGTAAAAATCGACAGAAAATAACAGATTCACACTACACATATAGACGAGATAACATTCAAAATTACAGAATCAAATCATATTTGGTTAGATCTAGAAGAGATCTGAAACCCTACTTTTAGGGTAAGTAAAAAACTACAAAGATACAAGAGATTCATAGAGATCCATACCATAAAAGAGCTAGGAAGAACAAAGACGGAAAAGGTTAAGGAACTGAACTATTTTTGGTTTGAAGTTGAAGAGATCCGCTTGCCTTTTTTAGGCAAGCGGTATGTAGAAGGTTCCAGTACCAAAGGGAAATAAAATATGGCAAGAAACAGTTAGGTAATCCCATGTCCGGTGGAATTATGAGAGAGGATTGAGTGGAGACGACTAGGGTTTAGGGAAGAGAGGCGAGAGCGTTTGAAGGCGGCGGGTGAAGGGAAATGGTTAGGGTTTGGGGGGGGGTTGGTTAATTAAAAAAGGGGGAAAAGATGTGGGCCGTTGATCTTGAAAGATCAACTATTGGATTTAAAATTTGACCGGGGCAGGTTAAAATGGACGGGTACCGACCGGGTTGTGGGGATTGGGTTAATTGATTTGTGCTGGGTATTATTGGGCCGGTGTATAGGGTATTGGGCTGGGTATTAGGTCCGAAATTGATTAGGAATTTCGGCTAGTTTTTAAATACCCAATTTTGATCAAATAAATAATTTACAAAAGTAATAAATAAGTAACAAAATATCATTTGTGCCTGAAAATGATTGAAAACAAGTATTCAACATTATAAAAATATAAAAAGGTTATTTTTTTCCATAAATAAAGTAATTATAGTACATATAGGCTATCATTGCAAAATGTGCAATTTTATCTTTTAAAAAATACAAATGTAATTATACCAAATGTAAAAAAATTAATTAAAACCTAATATGGGTATAAATGATGAGTTTAGATGATAAAATCATCATAAAAATAATTTGTAAGGTAATTAATGGGTATTTATATAGTGAAAATGTAGAATTGAAGCCTTCAAAAATTATAGAAAATTATGAAAAATACTTGTAAATCAAATTATGGTATATATATATATATATATATATATATATATATTCGAAAAACTATGAGGGAAAAATAGGGTATTAACAGTTGCCCCTCTTAGAGGGCATGTGGGACCGGGAGCGAGAGAACAGACGAGATCAGGAAAGAGAGTCCAGGGAGGCGAGGAGGCGTCGTAGAGCGAGAGATATGCTGGTCCTTATTTTGGAAGCAGGGTGCAACACGGTAGAGGTTTTGTGGGTCATCCAGTTCAGTTTGCATTACCGTCTTCGCATGGGGTTTCAGGTACTCGTGGGTCTTAGAGTACCCGTATCGCACAATTTCCATAGCCACACCAGTAGAGAGTTTGTTTTGAGTGTGGAGATACCAGTCACAAGGTGAGAGATTGTCCCAAGCTCCGGGCATATGTGTTATAGCAGGGCATTTAGGAGAGTAGAGGGCGCCCAAGAGGGGGAGGCTTGACCCGTTGAAGTGTTTCGTATAGTAGGTTGGAGGCCATTGTGCCAGATGTTATCGTACCGGTATGTTTTGATTTGTCTCGGGATGATTTCCCTTATTTGTCGCTTCATTCATGAATAAGTTTCATACTTTGCACTCTATCTTCGTGTTTGCTCATGTTGGGAGAATTCTGTGAGTGGTAGCCCGTGTCTATTCCTTATTGAGAGATATGGGTCTAGTAGTAAATTCCTGTTGTCCAGTACAGTAGGCTTGATGTGATTCCTGAGTATAGTGGTTACGAGTTGTGATTCTTATGCTCCACTGGTGTGGGGGCCAGCACGTGTTGTAATTTTTTTGAAGGAAGCGATCTAGTGAAAAGTTTCAGTTGGTGATCCTATTTGTGATGTAGAGTTGAGGGCGAGACCCTCGTGGTCCTTCGTGATTCGATGTGTTCGAACCGGGATGAGCACCGCAGTGGAAGTCATACCAGGATGGGATCCTTGTGATTTGTTCATGTGCTTTACTTCTTTCCTCGTTATATTGTTTTGTAGGTTAGCATTGATAAAGAGTTGTGCCTGTCGGTCTTGTTTGATAGTTTCCTTATGTGTTCCTCTTTTCATATTCAGTCATTTTCGTTCTGTGCTCCTTGAGTTTTAGCTTGCGGGGTGAGTGCCCGGTGGTATTAGTTGTGGCTGGGTGGTTCGGGTGTCAAGTATGAGGTCCTCGTGTTTCTTGCATTATTACCAGCGTGATGGAGGTTTGAATAGAGTTCTATCGGATATGAGGCTAATTATTGGTGCTGAGTTGATTTTGGGCAGCTATTGTGTTCAGAAGTGTTATTAAGGGCCTATGTGTGGTGTGTTATGTTGTGTGGTGGTACCTTGTGGGTGTAGGCATGATTTGACGTAGCTAGTTGGGACTGATACTAGATATGGACTTAGAATCGGGTCTGTTGAAAATGAGTAGAAGGTGAGAAATTGAGGTCTAAGGCTTCTCTGTGGTGATAGAAAGGCTAAATTGCAGTTGTGACGGTGTCATCAGGCTTATGTAAGTTGGGGTGACGTGGGATCACCCGCGGGTGTGTGTTGGAAGTGTGCAATCAGTGATTGGATGAGTTCGAGGTGAATCTTGGCACGTTCGAGGACGGACAATTTTCTTAAGAGGGGGAGAATGTAACGACCCGGTCGGTCATTTTGAGAGTTAGCGCCCCCATCCCCTAATAACTGCTTTCCCCACTTTTATATCTGCTTATGGGACTTGTCGGAATGATTAGTTGGGAAATTCGGAGAGTTTTTGGTCACATAGTCCCTATATATGAGTTTAAACTTTAAAAATCGAACCGTAGTTGGAACTTTGTGAAGACGGATCCAGAATGGAATTCCGTAGACTCCGTTAGCTCCGTTGGGTGATTTCGGGGTTAGGAGTGTGTCTGGATTGTGTTTTCGAGGTCTGTAGTAGATTTAAGCTTGAATTGGCGAAAGTTAGAATTTCGACGATTTCGGCCGATAGGTGAAATTTTGATATCTGGCTCGGAATGGAATTTTGAGAGTGGCTGTAGGTCCGTAGTGTCATTTATTACCTGTGTGTAAAATATGAGGTCATTCGGACTAGTTTTGACGTGTTTCGACATCGGTTGTAGATTTTGGAAATTTCATAAGTTCTTAGGCTTAAATCTATGCATAATTGGAGATTTTGATGTTATGTGATATTTTTTGAAGGCTCGACTAAGTTGGGATAAGGTATTAGGACTGGTTGGTGGTTTTGTTTGAGGTCTCGGGGGCCTCGGGTGTGTTTCAGATGCTCAACGGGAAGAATTTTGGGCTTAGGCTATTGCTGGTGTTGCTGAACCTGTCATTTACGTACCTGCGGATGTGGGACTGCAGAAGTGAGGGGAGGAGTCGCAAGTGCGGTTTTAGGCTTAGGGGTCAGTGGGCGCAGGTGCGGCTCATGGACCGCAGAAGCGGAGCCGCATCTGCAAGGAAAGCGCCGCAGATGCGGAGTTTGAGGGGATTAGTGATTTCCTCAGGTTCGGAGCCTAGGCCGCAGAAGCAGGACCGCAGGTGCGAGCAGCGCTAGGCAGAAATAAGAAAAATTGAGGGTTTGATTTCATAACTTCTAAAATCGATTTGGAGTTCGGGATTTGACGATTTTGAGTGGGTTTTGAGGAGAAGACTCATAGGTAGCGATTCCTGACCTTATTTCACTTGTATATCATTAATCTATAGCAATTTCTTCAATATAATCAATGAATTTGGGTGAAAAATCATGAAAATCGGAGGAAGGTTCCCCAAATAGAAATCCGAGATTTGAATGAGATTTTGACGTCGGTTTTCGATGATTCTTGTTCGAGTGAGTTCGTGAGTGAATGGGTGTTCTAAAATTGTAACTTTCACTCATTTTCGAGACGTAGGTATGGGGGAATATTTGGGCAATTTTCCTAATTTCGTGTCTTAGCTTCGAATTTATTTGTTAAACTAGTTTCTTGTAGTATTATTTATCCGATGCTATTGATTTGATTAGATTTGGGCCATTTAGAGTCGGATACTCGTGGCAAGCAAGTTTTATTTGAGCGGTTGAGGTAAGTATCTTGCCTAACCTTGTGTGGGGAAATTTCCCCTTAGGATTTGAATCTTCTATGTTGGTTGTAGTCCGTGTACGCGAAGTGACGACTGCGTGCTCGGACTTATTTGTGGAAAAATTTGCCCTTTTGGAATCTTAGGTCCTTATATTCGCTGAGTATGAATTGTTCTTGGCATGATTGAATTTCCAAATTTCTAGTTTCATATTTACTTGCCTAAATGTAGGATTTCCTACTTTTGGATTTACTCCTCTTGCCTATCTGACTCCTAATTGACTTATTTGAAGAATTTACTCCTTTTTACTGTCATGCTAGATCCTCTTAACTGCTTATCTCAAATTGTAAATATGTTCATCTCATCCTATAATTGTTTTTGGTCTTAACTGAAGTTATGATTATTCTCCTGCTGCTTGTCCTTAAGTGAAATTGTGAATATCCTCGTAACTTCTCAACCATAAAAGAAGTTTAGATACTCTATACCTTAGTCGACTTGTCCTTACTTGGAATTAATTGACTTGTGCTGTCTTCTTATTGTTGACTTGAATTTGTGGATTTGTTGCTTATCTTGTTTTTCCCTGGTCAAGTTGTTCCCTTTTGCACTTAGTATTCTGTGCCGTGATTATTCCTTGTGAACGATGTTCTACTGTTTCTTTGTGAATTGAAGTTCTTGTATTGATTTATTCGCCGTATCTTGTGTCATTGTCCTGGTTGCTTTGTATTTGATGTGGTGATGTACGAGTCTTCTGCCGTGCTATAGTTGTTGTCTTTAGTTGTTGCACTGCATATTTAAATTGGGACTACAGACGTATTCCAGGTGCTTTCCCCCTCTACTGCATATTTAAATTGGGACTACGGACGTATTCCGGGAGCTTTCCCTATGTACTAAATATTTAAATTGGGACTACGGACATATTCTGGGAGCTTTCTCCCTGTACTGCATATTGATTTTTGGACTACGGACGTATTTCGGGAGATCCTCTGTATTGTATGATGAATTCGGGACTACGGGACGGGATCCCGGTAGATTTTGTCAAAGCAATTATGTTTGAAAGACAATTATATTGGAAAGTCCCATTTGAAAAACAATTATCCTGAATAAAACTATGTTGAAGGATATTCCTTTGGAAAAAAGATATATGAAAATTGTTTATGTTAAATAAAACTATGTTGAAGGATATCCCTTCGGAAGAGAATATTGAAAAATGTTTATGTTGCAGAAAAACTATGTTTTAAGGACGCTTTCTTTGGAAAAATATATTTGAAAAGCTTTGATCTTGAAGAAAATTATGTCTGAGAGACATCTGTTGGGAAAATTATATTTCAAAAGAATTTCCCTTTATAAAGGATCTTACCTTAAAATTTTCAATATAGAAAATTGCGGGTGAAAGTTTACACTCGAAGATTTGACCACTTTAATGATATTTGTGGCCAAGGCCTTGTGTGGAGACTAATGCAGTATTGAGTTACTACCTTTCCTTATTGTGTTGTGATTTCCGGACTTGGGCTATGTTCCCGTCCATCCTTCTGTGTATTTTTATTATGTTCCCTCATTAATTGCTATATTTCCTTCCAAATTGCAGTTGTTATGTTGTTAACTATGTTGTGTATTCATTAGATAGGTTTCATGTCCTGTCATTCCTATATTTATGCCTGTTGATTTATTAGACCAGTGAGTGTCTTTACTAGTCCTCGTCACTACTTCACTGAGGTTAGTCTTGATACTTACTGGGCACCGCTGTGATGTGCTCATTCTATACTTCTGCACATTTTTTGTGTAGATCCAGGTATTGATTGTTAGTAGCTGTGCGGACTCTTGCCGAGGAGACTCAAGGTAACCTGCTGCTGCGTTCGCAGGCTTCAGAGTCACCTTCCTATTTTGTATTTACACTGTTTTCACTTACCCCCTAACAGTTGTATTTAGAAGTTGTAGTAAAACTCTTTATAGAGCTTATGACTTGTACTACCGGGCTTTTAGGAATTTGCAATATATAAAGAATTATTTATTTTAGAAAAATATTAAGTTTTATTTATTATTGTTGCTATTCCATGAAAGTAGGCTTAACTAGTCCTTAAGATTAAGTACCATCACGATACCCAACAGAGGGGAAATTTGGGTTGTGACAAGTTGGTATCAGAGCTCTAGGTTCATAGGTGTTACGAGTCATAAGCGAGTCTAGTAGAGTCTTGAGGATCGGTGCGGAGACGTCTGTACTTATCTTCGAGAGGCTACCGAACTATTAGGACAATTCCATTTCTTTCATTCCTATCGTGCGAGTTCATTGACCTTGAAGTTTGAAATTTGTCATTCTATTCTCTCGCAGATGGTTAGGACACGAACCGCGGTTCCTGATGATGTCACCCCCGAGACAGATGTCGCTAGGGGCAAAGGCCAAGGTCGACGAGGAGCACGTGTCGTAGTTAGGCCACCTACCAGAGTAGCCGTTGAGGAGCCACCAATAGTTCTAGTTGGGGAGCAGGCACCAGAGGCGCCTGTTGTTACCCCCGGGCTTCAGGAGACTTTAGCACAGTTCCTGAGCATGTTTGGTATATTGGCTCAGGCGGGGTTACTTCAGGTTGCACCAGTTGCTTCACCGACTGGGGGAGGAGCCCAGACTCTCAGCGTCCACACTCCAGAGCAGCGAGTTCATGTTGGTCAGGGTCCAGGTGTCATAGTGACATAGCCTGTGGTTCCAGTTCAGCTCATGGTCAGAGCAGCAACATCTGAGGGAGAACAACTTAGATTTGCAAGGTTCAAGAGATATAACCATCCAACATTTAGCGGATGGCTTCAGAGAGTGCACAGGGTTTTCTAGAGGAGTGCCATAACATCCTCTGCACTTTGGATATTGTTGAGACAAGTGGGGTTGCTTTTACTACGTTCCAGCTTCAAGGAACGACTTATCAGTGGTGGCGGGCATGTGAGTTGAGTAGCCCCGCCGAGTCATATTTACTTACATGGAGTCAGTTTTCAGAGATGTTTTTGAGAGAGTTTGTACCACAGTTCCTTCGAGATGCATGGCGCGTGGAGTTTGAGCAGTTGCGCCAGGGCACTATGTTAGTATTAAAGTATGCCATCAGATTCATTGATTTGGCCAGGCATGCACCTGCCTTAGTCGCCACAGTTAGAGGGCGCGTCTGTAGATTCATTGAAGGGATCAAGCATGATATTTGGTTCAATGGCTCGAGAGTTGGGGTCATATGTTTTGTTTCAGCAGGTGGTAGGGATCGCTCTCCGGTTAGAAGGCATGTGGGACCGGGAGCGAGAGAACAGACGAGATCAGGAAAGAGATTCCAAGGAGGCGAGGAGGCCTCGTAGACCAGAGAGATCTGCTGGTCCTTATTTTGGAGGCAGGGTGCGACACGATAGAGGTTTTGTGGGTCAGCCAATTCAGTTTGCATTACCGGCTTCGCATGGAGTTTCAGGTACTCGTGGGTCTCAAAGTACTCGTATCACAGAGTTTCCACAGCCACGCCATCAGAGAGGTTGTTTTGAGTGTGGAGATACCAGTCACAGGGTGAGAGATTGTCCCAAGCTTCGGGCAGATGTGTTACAGTAGTGCATTCAATGAGTAGAGGGCGCCCAAGAGGGGGAGGCCCGGCCCGGCCCGACCCGTTGATGTGTTTCGTATAGTAGGCTGGAGGCCGTTGTGCCAGATGTTATCGTACCGGTATGTTTTGATTTGTTACAGAAGGGCACCATTTGTATTTCATTATAGCTCTGCTAGTCGGGATGAGTTCCCTTATTTGTCGCTTCATTCATGAGTAAATTTCATACTTTGCACTCTATCTTCGTGTTTGCTCATGTTGGGAGAATTCTGTGAGTGGTAGCCCGTGTCTATTGTATGTTTCTATTCCTTATTGAGAGATATGGGTCTAGTAGTAAATTCCTGTTGTCCAGTACAGTAGGCTTGATATGATTCCTGAGTACAGTGGTTACGAGCTGTGATTCTTATGCTCCATCGGTGTGGGGGCCAACACGTGTTGTAATTTTGTTGAAGGAAGCGATCTAGTGAAAAGTTTCAGTTGGTGATTCTATTTGTGATGTAGAGTTGAGGGTGAGACCCTCGTGATCCTTCGTAATTCGATGTGTTCGAACCGGGCTGAGCACCGCGGTGGAAGTCATACCAAGATGGGATCCTTGTGATTTGTTCATGTGCTTTAATTGTTTCCTTGTTATATTGTTTTGTAGGTTAGCATTGATAGAGAGTTGTGCCTGTCGGGCTTGTTTGATAGTTTCCTTATATGTTCCTCTTTTCATATTCAGTCATTTTCGTTCTGTGCTCCTTGAGTTTAGCTTGCGGGGTGAGTGCTCGGTGGTATTAGTTGTGGCTGGGTGGTTCGGGTGTCAAGTATGAGGTCCTCGTGTTTCTTGCATTATTACTAGCATGGTGGAGGTTTGAATAGAGTTCTATCGTATATGAGGTTAATTGTCGGTGCTGAGTTGATTTTGGGGGCTATTGTGATCAGAAGTGTTATTAAGGGCCTATGTGTGGTGTGTTATGTTGTGTGGTCGTACCTTGTGGGTGTACGCATGATTTGACGTAGCTAGTTGGGACTGATACCAGATATGGACTTAGAATCGGGTCTGTTGGAAATGAGTAGAAGGTGAGAAATTGAGGTATGAGGCTTCTATGTGGTGATAGAAAGGCTAAATTGCAGTTGTGATGGTGTCATCAAGCTTATGTAAGTTGGGGTGATTTGGGATCACCCGCGAGTGTGTGTTGGAAGTGTGCAATCAATGATTGGATGAGTTCGAGGTGAATCTTGGCACGTTCGAGGACGAACAATTTTCTTAAGAGGGGGAGAATGTAACGACCCGGTCGGTCGTTTTGAGAGTTAGCGCCCCCATCCCCTAATAACTGCTTTCCCCACTTTTATATCTGCTTATGGGACTTTTCGGAATGATTAGTTGCGAAATTTGGAGTGTTTTTGGTCACATAGTCCCTATGTATGAATTTAAGCTTTAGAAATCGGATCGTAGTTGGAACTTTGTGAAGATGGATCCAGAATGGAATTTCGTAGACTCCATTAGCTCAGTTGGGTGATTTCGGGGTTAGGAGTGTGTCTAGATTGTGTTTTCGAGGCCTGTAGTAGATTTAGGCTTGAATTGGCGAAAGTTAGAATTTCGACGATTTCGGCCGATAGGTAAAATTTTGATATCGGGCTCGGAATGGAATTCTGAGAGTGGTTGTAGGTCCGTAGTGTCATTTATGACATGTGTGTAAAATTTGAGGTCATTCTGACTAGTTTTGACGTGTTTCGACATCAGTTGTAGATTTTGGAAATTTTATAAGTTCTTAGGCTTGAATCCATGCATAATTGGCGATTTTGATGTTATGTGATGTGTTTTGAAGGCTCGACTAAGTTGGGATAAGGTATTAGGACTGGTTGGTGGTTTTGGTTGAGGTCCCGGGGGCCTCAGGTGTGTTTCGGATGCTCAACGGGAAGAATTTTTACCTTATTTCATTTGTATATCATTAATCTATAGCAATTTCTTCAATATAATCAATGAATTTGGATGAAAAATCATGAAAATGGGAGGAAGGTTCCCCAAATAGTGTCACACCTCCTTTTTCACCTACCCCCGAATTAATGAAGGGGTAATAAGGGAGTTTTTACGCTTTAAGTGACATTATTCGGATTTGGGATTTCNACGATGCTCCAGGACACCGTTTTATTTTTAAAATCCCAAATCGAGGAAATTTTGACTATGTTTTGATTTGTCTGCGACCAGAAATCCGAGTAAGAAATTCTGTTAACCCGGGAGAAGGTGTTAGGCATTCTCGAGTTCCGTTGTTCTAGCACGGTCGCTTAACTATTAATATTTGGCCTAATTATCTAATTATTTACATATTTTGAACCA
>ML407642.1:0-29639 GCA_005239525.1 Nicotiana knightiana | reverse complement strand
GTTTTCTCTTATTTCTCTAACTTCTTTGTCTATAAATACTTGTGGAATTAATGAGAAGAGCAATAGTTTTTCCTCCAATATTGTTCTTTGTCTTCCGCATCAAATCTTTCACGTTTAAAATAATAGTTGAAAAGTGAAAAAAGTTGAACAATTAGTTCGTAAGATGTCCAAACGAATTACAAATAACAAATAACAAGTCACCATTGGGAATAAGGGTTGACCTATCACCTGCCCTGCCTTAATTAAAAAATTTCAGAAATTAAATTTTGCTCTGCCCGCCCCAATTGTCAACCCGATTTACATAAATGGATCTGTAACTATACCTTGTTCAGCTAACAGAGGCTATATATCAATATGATGAAGCCAAACCCAATTATACTAATAAGGACATTGTCTGAAGTTTATCTAAGAAGGAACGATCAGGGGTCGAGTAAGTCGAAGTTACGTGTATGAAGCAATACATTAGCGAGTGCCTCGACTATGACCGAGGTCGAACATTCAGGAGGACCGTATGGCGAAGTAGACACTCAAATGTCTCAGGAGGACCGTATGGCGAAGTAGACACTCAAATGTCTCAGAGAGTTAATCTAATGTATGGCCAAAAAACTTAGGCATTCTGGTTAAAGACCGTTGGGTAAATAAAAGTGTTTTGTATAAATACTAGGAGAGAGAGTGAAGTGGGGGGACTGGTTCAGAGACGCACACATCACTCTTAAGGGAGAAAGGCTCAGGACCTGAAGCACTATGAAGTAGAAGGAACCCAGAACCTTGGTGTCCATCTGTAAATCAACCATATTGAATAAATGAAGATCTATCTCGCCCACGGATTGGTGAACCCTTCCCTTCATTTACTTTCCAAATTTTGTTTGATATTATTCAAGTTATTATCTATTTTTATATCATGGAACTTAACCGAGATTACAATCGATTTTTAGGTCTAACCATGTTAGTTCACTCTCGCTTATGATCTTTGATCTAGAACTAATTATCTTCAGCTAGGATTTACCTTCTATCTTCTTATTATATTAGTTTAATGAAAAGACTCGAAACTTTTTGGTCAAACAGGCATCTCTCACGTTCGCTATGCCTTAGAGTATTTTTCCAAATAATACTTAAACTAATAAATGTACGTGTTTATAAAATTATGTTTAAAACCCCCCATAAAGTGTACATTTTCTTTTTGTTTATTTTTGGTCTTCAATGGATATTTCCACCCACAACGGTTATACTAGAATAGTAACTACTCCATTTTTATCTGGATCTCGAATTCGAATTATGCATATGAAGTCTGCTTTTGTTGGGAAGTACTTTATTCTCGATGTGAAATTTTTTAGCTAGAATTTAAATTTAATCGGACTTCAATTCGAAAAAAACCAAAAAAAATATACAGAAATGGATATGAAATTCATATTAGGGAATTGATAAACATAAGACTTTGAAAAAATTATACAATATAGTCGCTCTAAAAAATAATAGCTGGTATATATTTATTTATTTGGCTAACAGGTATAAATATTTTTTGGCCGATCGAATAAATGTGTAACTTGCTCAATACAAAAGGTGAAACTCAATCTTTGCTGGTGATGAATATTGAGCTAAGAGTGAGTCAAAAAAAGACAATTTAGGTTCTACAAAAAGTATTTGAACTAAATCCTGAGGAAAAAGTTATTTTCCTTCAAAATAATTTAATGCAATTCTCAATTTATAAGTGTTTAAACTTTCAAGCAGTCCAATATAGCCCTAAAAAAAAGATGCATTTTATTTAAAATAATTTAATTATAAAATTTCTCTTTTACTCTTAATGAGATGATTTATAACCACAAAAATAGCTTAAGATTGTTTTAGACCATAAATTTCAAAAGTCTTCTTTTCTTTCCAGGTGAAAATCATTTACATCCTACTAATTCTGCTTTAAAAATCAAATTCCCCCCTCAACACTGAGCAATTATCATCCCCCCTCATTTTTTAAATGCTTATTTTAACCTCTATATTATCAATTTTTATATTTCTTTTAAATTTTTCTTAATGTCATTATATTTTTCTCATTTTTCTAATATCTACGTTATGAACTTGCCTATATAATAACTAAATTGCATTTTTAAAATAAAAAAAGGTAGTCAAGCATACGATTTAATGATGTTGAATAATAAAAACGATGAGCGGAATAAAAGAAATTACTCATATCAATAATAGTACTTAAATTTCCCAAGCGCAAGATGAAGACTTTCATTAAAAGCAATTACCTAAAGTAACTTAGTAAAATTTAACAATGGAAGTACTGACCGAAAGAGTATTTACTTTTATATCTAGCTATTCTAAATGACATTCAAGAGAAAAACAGTATGTTTAAGCATGTACCGAGTTAATTTGATTCATTTGATAAAAAATTTATGCGTCCTTTGAAATTATTCCAATCTTCTAACCAATAATCATGTATGCCATTTAAAAATTTTATTTCATAAATGAAAAAATATTTTTATGCATTGTTGAATATACTAACCTAGTATGTATAATTTAGTTTCATTGTTTAACTAAGCATATCTCTCTTTTTGAATTTAAATTATAATCTTGGCGACATTTAAAAAATATCGTAAAAGTAATGGGTTTTGTTTAGCACCTCAATTTGGTGTATGCACCACTTTACTCTTGTATAATAGACATTTAGAAGAAGTATTCAATCATATAATCAATTGGAACTCTCAAAAGACTTTTCGTTTTCCCTCCTTAAAATTGTTGACTTTCATAACCACAAATATGTACACATGGATGTTTTTTAGAACTTTATGATGAATTTTAATGAAAAATGTACTTATTTTTGCTGCAATTATGAGCGGATACACAAAAGCTGCTTGTTCTAACCATTAGGTTCGCAAGTCGTAAGTTCAAATGATCAATATTTTAAAGTTATTATATTAAGTATTTTGTTTGTACAATATTACGTACCCTTGTTGCGCTTTAAGCTTGGTGTAGTTTAAAGAGAGTGAACGAGAAATGGAGAAAAAATAAAATATTTGAGTTTCCCTTCTTGGAAAAGGGACATTCTTCCCATATTGGATGAAGAAAAGACTTTTGATGGGTATATATACAATTGCTCTTCTTCTAGCTCTTAAAGAGTTGAGAAGAAGGCAAGCCTCGCGTCGTCGTCGTCGTCGTCGCTCGCTCGGCTTCGGCTTCAGTCAAGGATTGATTGATTAATCTTTTCGGACAAGATTCCTTTCGATTATTTAATTAATTAATTTAATTAATTAACGAAAATTCAATCTGGAATAACTCATAACCCGCTTCGGTCCGGTCTGTTTTCTTTCCCGGATTATTTAGTGCCACATGGTCTATTTATATGTCTTGAATCCCAGAACTTTTACTTATTAAATTTTCTGATTATCTTCTTCTTCTACATAATATTTTCCAGTGTGTTTTATGACCATTGAGTGGTTCACCGTTCACCAGAGTTTTTGGTACCAATGCGCTGGTAAGTTAAATCGTTCTATCCTGGGAGGATAATATTCCAACACCACGGGTACTTGAGGGGAATAATTTCCTTAAGGACACACTATGCATTCAGTGGGCTCGATTTATTTCTTACTGTTTTTTCAGAATTTATTTCGCTAAACTGGTTCTACTAACTTTCTAATTCTGTTTTTATTTTCAGAAAGTTTAATGTTTTATTATTTTTACAGCAATACAGATTGAATAACAATCTTAAGCAAATTACTTTTATTATATTCTATATTCTATTTGTGGAGATTAAAATTTGTGCGGTTTTCCACTCCTTCTGAATTTTACTATTCTGATTTGAAGATATAAAACTTCATCAGAGTATTGAAATCCAGAAAACGATTTGAAGAATATAAAAACTTCATCGTTTTCTGTGAAACAGTATATAAAAACTTTGATTTTTATTTATCATACGTACTGTTTATTGTTAATCACAGTATTGTTTACTGTTTTGGTTTTTCCATTAAATGAACTCTTCCGTTGTTGACAGTGAGAAATGGCAATTGATAATAGAAATCCTTCTTCGACGGTTGATGCAACGACGATAGCCTCGTCAAGCCGCACTACTGTTCCATCGGCCGAGAAACCGGAGAAATTTTCTGGAGCCAACTTCAAAGGATGTCAGCAAAGGGTGTTCTTCTGGCTTACCACACTTGGTATGTAGAAATTCACAAGTGAAGAGCCTCCAGTTCCTGCTGCGGACATGCTGGACAACGAGAAATTTATGATTGTTAAGGCATGAAAACAAGCAGATTTTCTTTGCAAAGCCTATAACTTAAGCGCTTTAGAGGATGACTTGTACAATGTGTACAGTGTAATGAATACTTCGAAAGAATTATGGGACGCACTTGAGAAGCAGTACAAGACTGAAGTTGCATGCTTGAAGAAGTTCGTGGTTGCCAAGTTTCTAAACTATAAAATGATAGATAGCAAAACTGTTGGAACCCAAGTTCAGGAGTTTCAACTTATTTTTCACGACCTTATTGCTGAAGGTATGGTCGTGAATGAAGTATTTCAAATAGCTGCAATGATTGAAAAATTTCCTCCTTCGTGGAGAGATTTCAAGAACTATCTTAAGCACAAGCGCAAAAAAAATGAAGTTGGAAGATCTTGTGATTCATCTCAAGATTGAAGAAGACAACAAAACAGTTGAGAAGAAGTCTCGTGGAAATTCAACGATCATGGGAGCTAATATCATTGAGGAGACTGCTCCAAAAAGGAAGGAGAGGAAGAGGTCTTCTGGACAGACTAAGGAGCAGAACAAAAAGAAATTCAAGGGCAACTGCTACAATTGTAGAAGAGTTGGTCACAAAGCCCCTGATTGTCGTCTCCCGAAAAAAGATAAGAAGAAGAGACAGGCCAACATAGTGGAGAAAAATAATGACATTGATGATCTTTGTGCAATGCTTTTGGAATGCAACCTAGTTGTAAATCCGAAGGAGTGGTGGATTGAATCTGGATCCATTAGACATATTTGTGTTGTCAAAGAAGCATTTGCGACTTACTCTACTACTGGTTCCGAAGAAGAGATATCCATGGGAAATAATGCAACATCTACGATTGAAGGTAATGGGAAGATATTCTTGAAGATGACTTCCGGCAAGGTGTTAACGCTCAACAACGTTCTTCATGTTCCTACTATTAGGAAGAATTTAGTTTCTACTTCTTTACTTGTGAATAATGGATTCAAATGTGTATTTGTTTCTGATAAAGTTATTGTAAGAAAGAATGAAATGTATGTTGGAAAAGGCTACCTCACGGAGGGCCTTTTCAAACTCAATGTAATGGTTTTTGACAGTATGAATAAAATTTCAGCTTCTTCATTTATTGGAGTCAAATGATTTATGGGATATTCATTTAGGACATGTCAATTATAAAATCTTGTGGCAGTTGATTAATTTAGAAATATTGCCTAAATTCGAGTGTAATAAATCGAAATGTCAAATATGTGTGAATCTAAGTTTGTAAAACATCATTATAAGTCTGTTGAAAGGAATTGGATTTCTTTATACTTAATTCATACTGACATTTGCGATATGAAGTCGACACCATCTCGAGGTGGGAAAAAATATTTTATTAATTTATTGACGATTGCACTCGATATTGTTATGTTTATTTTCTTAATAGTAAGGATGAGGCAATTGAATCATTTAAGCAATACAAGAATGAAGTGGAGAATCAACTGATAAAAATATCAAAATGATTAGAAGTGATAGAGGTGGAGAATATGAATCTCCGTTTGCAGAAATATGTTCGAAATATGGAATTATCCATCAAACTAATGCAACTTACACACCTCAACCTAACGGAATTGCGGAAAGGAAAAATCGGACATTAAAGGAAATGATGAATTCTTTATTATTTAGTTCCGCATTACCGCACAGTTTGTGGGGGGAAGCTATCCTTACAGCTAACCGAATACTCAACAGAGTACCCCACAGCAAAATGCAATCTATTCCATATGAAAAATGGAAAGGAAGAAAACTCAACTTGAAATATTTCAAAGTGTGGGGGTATCTAGCAAACGTACAAGTTTCTTTACCTAAAAAGGTTAAACTCGGACCAAAAACTATAGATTGTGTTTTCATTGGATATGCTACAAACAGTAAAGCATGTCAGTTTTTGGTCCATAAATCTGATAATCCCGAGATTCATGTTAATACGGTAATGGAATCAGATAATGTTAAATTCTTTAAAAGCATCTATCCATATAAAACTTGAATGCAAGTCGTTAAGTAAAAAACCTAAACGACCTCGGGAAGAAAGGAAAATACTCCAAGTGTAGAAGATCCAAGGCGTAGCAAACGTCAACGAACATCTACTTCCTTTGGACCAGATTTTGTGACATTCTTGCTTGAAAATGAACCTCAAACTTTTAAAGCAGCTATGTCATCTTCTGATTCAGCATTTTGGAAAAAGGAAGTCAATAGTGATATTCAATCAATTTTGGATAACCATACATGGGAATTGGTTGATCTTCCTCCGGAAAATAAGCCTTTAGGTTCGAAATGGATCTTTAAATGGAAAATAAAAGTTGATGGCACTATTGACAAATATAAGGCAAGACTTGTTGTCAAAGGTTATAGACAAAAGGAAGGCTTTGATTACTTTGACACATAATCTATTAGGGTGTTAGTGGCACTAGCAGACGTGTATGGTCTTGAAATCCATCAAATGGATGTTAAAATAGCTTTCTTAAATGGAGAATTGGATGAAGAGATTTACATGGAACAATCTGAAGGTTTTGTGGTTCCTGTTAAAGAAAAGAAAGTGTGCAAACTTGTTAAGTCGCTTTATGGACTTAAACAAGCACCCAAACAATGGCATGCCAAATTTGACCAAACGATGTTGGCAAGTAGATTTAAAATCAACAAATGTGACAAATGAGTTTACATTAAAAACACTCTAGATCATGAAGTCATTGTTTGTTTATATGTTGATGACATGTTGATAATGAGCAAAAGTACGGCAGATATATGTTCTAGGACGTGCTAAGAACTACTCTAGAATTGTCCAAAATCATCGTTTAACACCTCGTGCACCTACTCGTTCCACCACAACCCAGTTGAGCACATTAGCTCGAGCTAGACTGAAGATCTTTACTGCTACCTTACCTAGCAGGCTTTAGAGCCAAATTCCAACATCCGGAGTTTCTCTAAGATACCAGATTCTAACACACGAACACCGTATTAATCACCATACACTAAACCCAATGTGACCATGCTCCTCCACTGAAATCACACCATGCACCACATAACTCATTTTTCCAAGGCAATCTCCCCCAAGAACAACGACTGAAATTTCCACTGGCCCGAAGCCCGTAGTATACCTCATAACATATATAAGCCCTGTTCCAACCCTCCCAATACTTCCACTACGGAAGAGAATTGTAGAAACTCATAACCATCTGCTGAATCACAAATCATGGAGTCTCTCCTCCTGACAAGAAGCATTACTTCATTTTGAACTGGACAATGATATATTATCTTTAATATACCTTTTATAAATCTGATCGCACTGATCAGAGGTCCAATAATCTTTTCTCACCCAGTACAAGCTGCTCCGACAATAAGATAGCGCAAACACTATCTAAGATTTCATATGACGCCATCAATGTGCCAACAAGCTACAACTTGAATATGACCACATAAGGAAGAATGAACTCTGGAAAGAACTACTCAACCCACGTAACTAATTTAAACAACCGAAAAGACATTATGAACCTTCCCCAGAAAATAAGAAGCAAAACACACAATAATATATGTGGGAAACTATACTCAACATCACGTTGTTGCGGCGTGCAATCTGATCCACACATGATACCGTTGCAGCGTGCAACCCGATCCAACCATGATACCCGTGGTGGCGTGCCACCTGATCCAAACAACATACTCGTGGCAGCGTGTCACCCGATCAACACATAATAATCTATAAGGAAATACTTACCGAGCTAAAATGCTCATACCTGCGAAACACCCGAATATCAACCACAAGCACGCGAAATGCATAATAAAAATCCTGGGGAGACGGATAGCTCCATACGCTATGAAACTCAAGCACAACTAAGGTGCAATAAATGACTTGTATCCTGAGAGCCATCCTGCTCTCACAACACCACAAATTACACGAGATCTCAATATGAGTGCGAATAATCAAATCACCTCACAACCCACTTGGCATAATATAAATTACACAAAATAGTTGACGACATAAATAACATCCAGGGCCCGAATATTCCTCCGTAAACAACACTAAGCTGCAATGAGCCCATCCGGCCTGATATAGGGCCCACATTCACATTTATATCCACTCACGGACCTCAAACTGATTCTGACCATACCGCACTGGGATAATAACCTTTCAAGGATCCATACTACCCCCTTTTTTCCCATGACACACAAGAACAACCGTCCAATCGGGAAAAAACTTCCACGGTTCATAACCAAATGAATAGAGCGCCTTCCATACCTAAACTCTCACATTAGCAATAGCACCATAATCTCCATACTTGGTTTAAATCTTCAATCAATCAAGTGACTACATGTCACACTTATACAATCTTCCCGTGGAATCCGCTCCCACGAACTTCAACGCCAAGTAACAAAGTCTGCACATCAATACCACCTGTCATACAATGTTGTAAAGCGAATCGAGAATCTGCAGATCAGTACACATATCCTATTACACAGGACACCGATCTTAGGTGATGCTAAAGGAAATACCAACTTACTCTAAACATCTGAATCATTTTCTTCTCATCCGAGCTTGTGACATTCTTGTCTACACCGAACCGCAACCTTGATCCTCAACTTCCAATTCCCATGCTGCCCACTACACCTAATCGTGCCCATATGCAAGAGTACAAGAATTTCATCATATCTCATGAACCACTAATAGGGTACACACTTCCTCATGTAGAAACCTTTCACTTAACTCATTCTCAGGAAACCATAGCAACACGCGACTGAATTCCCATGACCGCAGAAAATACAATCCTCGAGTAGTAGTCTAACCACCATAACCTTTCTGAGATCCATCTACACATAACAGACCATAATACTCGAATGCCTCCAGATAAAATCAACTAAGGTGGCCGTCAAGCCTCGCACGTACCGCCAAAAATCACATGTATAACTCAACGCACTGAAGAAACTAATCATTACCACCATCATGCCGATTCAACCATTGCTAACAGACTTCTTCTAATTTACTCTGGACTTGCCTTAGAAATAATAATAGCTCCATTCAAAATATAACGAACCCAATCCAAATTCATCATGAGTGGCCTTATTTCAAGAGACCACGCTGTCTCAAAAACCCACGAACAATCTCATACTTTCCTTGCGCGCATATTCGCATATTCAATGGGTACACCCATTCTGGTAATTCCTCTATGAACCCAAAGTTATTTTCTCCCATTCCTCCAATGCTACACCGTAGACCGATGATAACATACAACACTCCAAGTCCTTTCATAATTCACTGCAAAAGCTCGATACTTAACCATACCACAGACTCGGAATCCCTAGGCACCGCACTTTAATTTTGAACCTACTAGGGCCATTGTTGAGAGTCACCCACTCTAACTTATTCCCGAATATAGTCACACTCCAAGGCCTCGCCAGCAAATGAACACTCTCTCCAAGATGCAACTAGCTGAATTCTTTTCCTTATACATCACATTCACACGAAGCATAGACTCCGAGTCTTCCCCAATGATAACACACATTCCTCAAGTCATTTGCTCAAATTACCACTGATGTTTTTTTCCCTTAGTTGTAATAACCCACCAATACACCGATAACCAGAAACCGCACAAGTAGACAACCACGCAGTCCAATCATAGACGGTGAGGCCCTCCCACTTATCTTGAAGCTAAAATTACATAACCCTGAGACCCACCGAGGTTCCTTCTTCCCCATTGGCATCAGCTAAAAGTCCAACAACGCATTCAAAACTCGAAGCCATGTTGCACCCAAATAAAAATTAGTGGACCTAGTCGTTGTCCACCATGAATTTCCCAAATGACTCCAGACTTTCCTCAAGGCGTGTGACCATCCTACCACAGAACTCATATGTTACTCTGTCACTCTCCCACTTTGGTTCAATCCTCGCCTTTAAGAAACTCCTCGGCTTCTACTTTTCACACTTGACCTTCTAGCAATTCAACCACCGCAAAACACCTCCCACATGTCTTTCCTCGCCTTTCGTCGCCCAATTGTTGCCCCATATCCGAATCCATCTCTGTAACACCCGAACAAATGAGTCGCTACCAACTCTAAACCTCTTAGAAGATCATCTTTCTTGAGCCATCAATACTAGAAGTACCAATTCGATTCCGAAATTGCTACACTCTATTATCTCTGACAACTGCATCTCAGGCACCATTTCATAATACCCTGTCCCGAAGGAAAATTAAAGAAAACCATAACACTGGCAAACTTTGAACATTAAACAAGGACAACAACACCACATCACAGCTGAAAAATTCCACCACGCTCGAAAATACCAAGTCTCGATACTCCATCAACCCAAATCTGAACATTCTTAGTCCGATTGCCTTTCCTCCGCCGGAAATAAAATATTGAATCTCTGAATCATGCACTGAGTAAAACCTCCTTTCAGGTCATTCACTACCTCGACGCCTAGACAAGCATCCTACAATTACACAAACATTGTGTGATAGCAACACACGAATCGCCATAACAATCAAGGCCAAATCTCAAAACCTTAGGTAACACTGATGCTGAGCTGAAACGACAAGACAGCCTTCCGCAAGGCGACAATAATAGCCCAATCAAATACGCAGGTAGAAACATCCTGCACCACATTTGTAGTACCATTACAATCCCTCGATTCCCAATCCATAGCAAGCGCTTCACATCGCATAATATTGAATAGGAAATAAATAAAGGCACAAGCCTCGAAAGAATCAAGTCGCACGATGGGGAATCAAGAAGGGAAATACTCCTAACATCCCTATACCCTCTCGAAGAAAAGTACAGATGTCTCCGTACAGATCCTCAAGACTCTACTAGACTCGCTCATGACTTGTGAGATTTAAGTGAACCTAGCACTCTGATACCATTTTCTCACGACCCAAAATCCATTAAAGGTCGTGATGGCTCCGGACACCACTGTCAGGCAAACCAACAATAAATACTTAATTTGATTCTCATTTCAATATTTCAGAAATCGTATTTTACTTCAAATAAATAGTAACATATGGGATTTACAGAATAAATAATGATATTTTTAACAATTTCAATACAGAACAACCCATAATCACCCCCAAAACCCGGTGTCACAAGTGCATGAGTATCAACTAGGAATTTAAAGTAAAATACATCATATGTCCAGAATACAAATTGGACAGGAAAAATATATAAATACTCTGAAGGAGACTATGCCGGTTGTGGGTCGTAATATGGAATGTAGCTCACCTAAGTCCCCTCATGCATACACGGTTTTGCTCTCACAAGGCCACTAGTCATATATGTACCTGCACAAAAATGTGTAGTAAGTGTAGTATGAGTACGTAAATCAACATGTACCCGGTAAATATCTAGCCTAACCCTTGAGGAGCAGTGACGCGGGGTGGACATCGACACTCACTAGTGGTCCAATAACATCAGGTATAGTAAAGAGGTAAATAAGTATGAGGCAGAGTAAATAAATGAAATAAATAAGTATAGATCACGTGGTACAAATCCCCACTATTTACGATGAACTTAATCTCTCCATTATAAATTCCCTCCTTAACCAGAGCATATATATATATATATATATATATATATATATATATATATATATATATATATAGTGGATCTCATCAAATAGATTGCCATAATTCAAATCCAAAAAATTCACAGATACACTGGCTTCTTGCCAAATATTACGCATGATTTCATGAGGATATGATATAGGAAATTCCAAGGCGTACGGCCCGATCCAACATAAATATTTAAACTGTGCATTGTCGAGGGTCGAACAACACGAACCATAGATGCATCTATTAACCTGCCGAGGCAAATAGCCTATTCCTATAAGAGTGTGGTACATAAATCATGCCGAGGCGAATGTCCCAATCCCATAATATGTGAAATATATAATTCTACCAAGGCGAACGACCCGATCCCATTAGAATAAGAAGCTTTGACGGGTCCTTGACCCCACTCACGAATAAATGTGTGAGTTACATTTTCTTTAACAAAAACCTTTCAATGAAACATATATATTACGAAAACATGTCATAAGAGGAGTAAAATTATTCGGTGACTAATTAAGAACTCGTGAAGTCTCTACAATAGCAAGCCCAGTCTCAAGTAGAAATGTAAAATAGAGGAATTTAATAGGCGAGAGACTGCTCAAATAGTACAGCTATAGCATGATGTGAACCTAAGCCTACACGTATAATAACCTGAATGTAAATATGTACGGTCTCTCTTCACCTCGCGCATATGTAGCTCCCACAATAAGTAGCACACATCAATATACAACACCTAGGGATAATTTCCCGCTCACAAGGTTAGACATGAGACTTACCTCGCTCCGAAGTTCCATAACCGGCTCCAACGCCGCTTAAACACCTCAAACCGGTGTCCACCACTCCAAAAATAGTCAAGCAATGTGCAAACAATAAGAATATACTCTAATACTCATAATAAATCAATTTATAACAACTCCCAACTCCGCTCAAAAAGTCAATAAAGTCAACCCTCAGGCCCACGTGCCCGGATTTAAAAAAATTATTAAAAATAAATATTACCCATAACTCAAATGGTCTATATCCATAAATTCATCAAATTTCGTTCATGAATCGATCATCAAATCAAGGATTTACAATTTTTTAACTTTGTGGCTCAAAATCTCAATTTTTATAATCCAAATACGGATAAAAATAGAAACCAACAGAAATAATCATGGAAAAACATCAAAATAAAGGTCATATATTTACCCCCTTGTTGATACGAGAACCACACCACAAAAATCACCTCAAACGGAGCTCTAGAACTCAAGATATGCCCAAAATACTAAAATTCTCTGTTTAAAACACTGTCCAGGCGATTTTTCTTCACCGCCTTCGTGGGAGATCTTCGCGAAGAATTTTTTGCATTGACCGGTCAACCCCAAAATCCTTCTTCGCATTCGCAAAACCACTCTGACGTTCGCGAAGAAAGAATCTTCACACCATAAACCAACAATTTTGTCTGACACGGAAATGGGCATAATACTCTCATACGACATCGAAATTCGATGATTCTTGTTCCTATGGATCCGTAATTATGATACAGATCTAATGATTCAATCCAATCACAAATAAAAGGTCATTTTCGCAATATATTTCCCTTTATGACCAAAGAAACTACGCTGAAATATCAAATAAGAGCGTGACACAATCCAAACACCTCTGAAACACACCTGAGGCCCCCGGGACCCCCTTCCAATCACACAAACCAGTCTCATAACATGATGCGGACCTAATCTAGGCCTCAAATCACATCAAATAACATCAAAATCATGAATCGCACCCAAATTCAAGCTTAGTGAACTTTAGAACTTCAAACTTCTACCTTTGATGCCGAAACCCATCAATTCACGTCCGATTGACCTTAAATTTTGCACACATGCCACATTCGACATTACAGACCTACTCCAACTTCCATAATCAGAATCCGTCCCCGATATCAAAAATTTCACTAAAGGTCAAACTTCTCAAAAACCTTCAAATTTCTAACTTTCGCCAAATGACCCCGAAATGACCTATGGAGCTCCAAATCCACTTCCTGACGCGCTCCCAATATCATAATCATCATACGGAGATATTCCCAGACTCAAAATCCTAAACGGACATTGATAACATTGAAATGCACTTCAACCCAAATTTATGAAATTCTTTGAAAATGCCAACCTTCCACAATAGGCGTCGAAACGCTCTCAGGCCATTCAAAACCCGATCCGTACATCGCCTAAGTCCAAAATCATCGTACGAACATGTTCGAACCTTCAAATCCCGATTCCGAGGTCGTTTACTCAAAAATCACACTTTAGTCAATTTTCCAACTTAAGGCTTCCGAAATGAGAATTTTCTTTCCAAATCAAGTCCAAACTTCCCGAAATTCAATTCCGACCACGCGTGCAAGTCATAATACCTGAAGTGAAGCTACTCAGGGCCTCAAACCGTTGAACGATGCGCTAGAGCTCAAAACGACCGGTCGAGTTGTTACAAATACTCAATAATAAGAAATAGATAAACAATCTTTTCGCTAATAGTACACCCCAAATAGATTTCCATCATTTAACAATTTAACCTCTCAAGCAATTGAAACAATATCTATCAATTTTAATTGGGCTCCAAGTATTAATTACGCACGAATTATGCCGAGGTCGTATGGACCGATCCAAAATATAAACATATATATTGTGCACTGCCGAGGGTCGAAAGGCACGAACCATAGATGCATCTATTCTACTACCGAGCCGTTCGACCCGCTCCACAAGAATAGAAGATACTTTATAATCAAACGATTCAAAGATTATTAAGAGGCTAATATACATAGAAGAACCCATTCTTATTAACAGTTAAGTGACCCGTCAAAACTCAAGGAAATGAAATTCGATCTTTTACAATTCCTTTATCAAGTTCCAATATGATTTAAGCACTTAAATTAACAAGTAGGGTGCAAACATAGCAAGGATAACATGATTTGGGTCCTAAACTACCCCGACATAAGCATAATTAGCAGCTACGCACGGACTCTCGTTACCTCGTAAGTACCATAGCCCCCACAAATAGAAGCACATATTAATTCAATTCACCTATGGGGTTAATTTTCTCTTACAAGGTTAGAAAAGAGACTTACCTTGTCTCAAAGCTTACTTTCCGGTCACAATTTTGTTCTAAAGCCTCAACTCGGTGCCAAATGATCCGAAACTAGAAAAATGTTATATAAATTAATCAATACATCTTAGAAAGTTCATAATTAAACTATTTGAGTAATTACCCAACCCCAATTGGAGGATCCCTAAAGTTCACCCACGGACCCACGTGCCCGGATTCCGAAATATTTGAAGAAAGTTGTTACCCATAACCTCACGAACTCAAATATATAATTTTCACTAAATTCCATAACCATTTTCGTGGTTAATTCTCATCTTGATCAAGACCTAGGTTGTTTCATCTAAACCCATGATTTCACAAATTATACATGTTAAATCTACCAACAATCTATGTATTTAACTCACATTGTGTAGAAATTACTTACCTCAAGGTGTTAGGTGAAAATCCCTCTCTAAGACCACCAAAAATCGCCCAAGGAATGAAATAAATGAGCTCAAAATGCCTAAGTCCCGACTTAAATGGTGGTTTTTCCTTCTGTGATTTCAGCACCTGCAGAGGGTTGGCCGCTTCCACGGCTCTGAATCTGTAGAAAAGTCATCGCAGATGCGGTCCTTGCCCAGTGGCCTATGTCCGCTTTTGCGGACCTTTGGCCCGCTTCTGTGGGTCTACTCTGTGACGCACGTGTTGCTCCTACGGCTTAGGCCGCTTCTGCGGTCCCCTCTCTCACACCTGTGAACGCCCACCCACATCAGCAGTTCCTGGACCGCTTCTGCGGCTTCTACCTTGCTTCTGTGAGTTCTCACCTGCAGCTAGCGCTCCGCAGATGCGATTACACCAGAAGCCTGGTGCACCAGCTGCTGCCCCTAAGTCCAAACTTGGTCCGTGCCTAGTCCGATTGACGCCCGGGGCCCTGCCCAAACATACTGACGGGTTTTAAATCATAAAACGAACTCACCCGAACCCTCGGAAGCGTAAAACAACATACACACTAAGAATCACATCCCAAACAAAATTGAATCAACCTATGAACTTCAAGTTCTTCCAACCTACTCCGAGCATGCCGAAACATACTTAGACTACTCAGAATGACGCCAAATTTTGCGTACAAGTCTTAAATCACCATACAAAACTATTCTCAGGCTCGAAATCCCAATTGGACCTCGATAACACCAAATCCTACTTCAAAACAAATTTAAATAACCTTAAAACCTTAAATATGCCAACATTCGATATTAAGCACCGAAACGCTCCCGGGTCATCCAAACACCGATCCGAACATACGTCTAAGTATAAAATCACCATACGAATCTATTGGGACTGTCAAAATCCAGATTCCAAGGTCGTTTACTCAAAATGTTGACCAAAGAAAACTTAGCCCTCTTTGCCAATCTTAAGGAACCAAGTGTTCCGATTTCAACCCGAACCCTTCCAAATTCGGAACTAACCATCCTCGCAAGTCATAAAACAGTAAAAGCACATATGGGTAGTCTTATTTAGGGGAACAGGGTTCTAGAAATAAAAATGACCGGTCGGGTCATTACAATATGGTGAGAGACTGCCCTAGACTCAGGAGGGGTGCACCTCCACAGATTACTCAGGCTCCGTGTATTCAACTGGATCCTCAGAACGGTCAGATCGTTACATTCTCCACCTCTTAAACAAATGTTCATCCTCGAACGGGTCTAGAATCATACCTGGAGTGTTGAATAAGTGTGCATATCTGCTCCGCATGTCCTCCTCAGACTCCCAAGTCACCTCCTCGACTGGACCTCAACTGGCGAACCTACCTATCAACAAATGGTAATTGGCTCCTCCTCATATCCCAGGCTCTCATCTAACTGCATCGTGATGATGTCTAACGCATGTGACCTGTCGGCATGATACCTCCGGAGCATAGACACATGGAAAATCGGATAAAAGCCCGGATGAACTCCTAATAGGCTGGGAGGCAAAGCAAGCTCATAAGCAACCTCCTCAAATCGTCTCAACACCTCAATGGGCCTATAAACCTTGGGCTCAACTTGCCCTTCTTCCTAAACCTCATGATCCCCTTCATCGACGAGACTTTCAAGAGAACCTTCTCGCCCTCCATAAATGATAAATCACGCGCCTTCTGATCCGCGTAACTCTTGTGTTTGGAATGTGCTGTATGAAGTCACTCTTGAATCAACTTTACCTTTTCCAAGGCATCCTTTACCAAATCATTATCATTTAACTTAGCCTCGTCGGGATCAAACCATCCGATGGGTGAACGACATCGCCGACCATATAAAGCCTCAAATGGAGCCATCTCGATGCTGTACTGATAATTTTTATTGTAGAAACTTGGCCAAAGGCAAGAATCGATCCCACTGCCTTCCCAAAGTCAATCACACATACCTTGAGCATATCCTCAGGGATCTAAATTGTCCGCTACAACTTCCCGTCAATCTGTCGATGAAAGGTCATGCTGAGCTTACACGGGTCTCGAACTCTCTATGTACTGCTCTCTAGAAATGCGAAGTAAACTGAAGGCCTCTATCTGATATGATATAAACAGGCACACCATGCAACCGGACTATATCCTAAATATAAATCTAGGCCAACCTCTCTGAAGACGTGGTCACAACCAGAATGAAGTGTGCCGCCTTGGTCAACCTATCGACATCAAACTTCCGCAAGGTCCGTGGCAACCCAACTACAAAATCCATATAATGCGCTCCCACTTCCACTCAGGTATGGTCATCTTCTGGAGTAGGCCACCTAGCCTCTTGTGCTCATACTTGACTTGCTGGAAATTTAGGTACCTCGCAACATACTCAACTATACCCTTCTTCATCCACCACAACCAATAATAATGCCCCAGGTCGCGATACATCTTTGTATCACCTAGATGAATAGAATACCGAGAACTGTGTGCCTCCTCTAGAATCCTTTCCCTTAGTCTATCAACATTAGGAACACATAGGCGACCCTGGAGTCGCAGAACACCATCCTCGCTGATAGTAACCTCCTTGGCACCACACCGTAGTACCGTCTCTTTGAGAATCAAAAAGTGCGGATCATCAAACTGACGAGCCCTGATATGCTTCAATAGCGAGTACTGGGCAACAACGCATGCAAGAACTCGGCTGGGGTCTGAAATATCCAAACTCACAAGTTTGTTAGCCAAGGATTGAATGTCCAAAGCTTGTGGCCTCTCCTCTAATAAAATGAATGCCAAGCTACCCATACTCTCCGCCTTTCTGATCAAGGCATCTGCAACTACATTCGCCTTGCCCAGATGGTAAATAATGGTGATATCATACTCCTATAGTAACTCAAGCCACCTGTGATGCCTCAAATTGAGATCCATTTGTTTGAAAAAATGTTGTAAGCTGTGATGATCAGTGTAAACCTCACAGGACACCCCATAAAGATAGTGACTCCAGATCTTAAGAGCATGAACAATAGAGGCCAACTCCAAATCATGTACAGGGTAATTATTCTCGTGGGGCTTCAGCTGACGTGAATCATATGCAATAAATCGCCCCTCCATCATCAATACACAACCCAAACCAACGCATGATGCGTTGCAATACACAGTATACATCCCCGAACCAGAAGGAAACACTAGAACCGGAGTCATAGTCATAGCCGTCTTGAGCTTCTGAAAGCTCGCCTCAAAATCATTGAACCAACAGAACGGAGCACACTTGTGGGTCAATCTAGCCAAAGGTGATGGAATAGATGAGAAGCCCACCACAAACCAGCAATAATAACTTGCTAACCCTAAGAAGCTCCTGATCTCAGTCTCCGTAGTAGGACGAGGCCAACTTTGAACTGCCTCAATGTTATTGGGATCCACCTTAATACCCTCACCTGATAAAACATACACTAATAATGCTACAGAATCTATCCAAAACTCACACTTAGAGAATTTAGCATATAGCTTCTGTTCCTGCAAGGTCTGAAGCACCACTCTCAAATGTTGCTCATGCTCCTCCATGCTACACGAGTAGATCAAGATGTCATCAATGAAGACAATGACAAATAAATCAATATATGACCTGAACACCCTGTTCATCAAATCCATAAACGTTGCCGGAGCGTTAGTCAGACCGAAGGACATCATTAGAAACTCATAATGGCCATATCTAGTCCGTGCCTATTTCGATTGACGCCAGGGACCCCTCCCAAACATACCAACAGGTTTGAAATCATAAAACAAACTCACTTGAACCCTGGGGATGCGTAAAAAAATATCCAAACTAAGAATCACACCCCAAACCAAATTGAATCAACCTATGAACTTCAAGTTCTTCCAACTTACTCTGAACGCGCCGAAACATACTTAGACTACTCGGAATGACACCAAATTTTGTGTGCAAGTCTTAAATCACCAAACGGAACTATTCCCAAGATCATAATACCAATTGGACCTTGATAACACCAAATCCTACTTCAAACCAAATTTAAAGAACCTTAAGCCTTCAATGTGCTAACTTTCGATATTAAGCGCCAAAATGCTCTCTGGTCATCCAAAACCCGATCCGAACATACATCCAAGTCCAAAATTAGCATACGAACCTATTGGGACCGTGTTGGTCATTTACTCAAATTGTTGACCAAAGTCAAAATTAACCATTTTTACCAACCTTAAGGAACCAAGTGTTATGATTTCAACCCGAACCCTTCCAAATCCCGAACTAACCATCCCCAAAAGTCATAAAATAGTAAAATCATATACGAGGATTCTTATTTAGGGGAACAGGGTTCTAGAAAGCAAAATGACTGGTCGGGTCATTACAATAGGGTGAGAGACTGCCCCGGGCTCAAGAGGGTTGCACCTCCACTGATTACTTAGGCTCCACGTATTCGACCGGGTCCTCATGATTCTCAGGCCATGGTTACCACACCAGTTTCCACTCCACCTGCACAACCAGCTAGAGGTGGAGGTCGGGCAGGTAGAGGTCGCCCTAGAGGGGGAGGCTAGGCCAGATATTATGCTCTTCCTACTAGGACAGAGGCAGTTGCATTTGACTCAGTTATCACAAGTATTGTCCCAGTTTTTCATAGGGATGCATCAATACTATTTGATCCAGGCTCTACCTATTCTTATGTATCATCATACTTTGCTCCATATTTGGGTATATCTCATGTTTCTTTGAGTTCTCCTACCTATGTGTCCACACTTGTGGGAGATTCCATTGTTGTTGACCATGTATATTGGCCGTGTTTAGTTGTTCTTGGTGTTTTTGAGACCAGAGTCGATCTATTGTTGCTCAGTATGGTAGATTTTGATGTTATCTTGGGTATGGACCGGTGGTCGCTCTATCATGTTATCCTTGATTTTCATGCCAAGATGGTGACGTTGGCTACCAGGTTTTCCGCGGTTGGAGTGGAGAGGTACTTTATATTATATTCCTAGCAGGGTGGTGTCTTTTCTTAAGGCACAACGGATGGTCGGGAAGAGATGTAATGCATATCTAGCCTATGTAAGGGATGTTAGTGTTGATGCCCCAACCGTTGAGACAGTTCCGATAATGAGATATATTCCAGATGTATTTCTGGAGGATCTTCCAGGCATGCCTCCTGACAGGGATATTGATTTTGGTATTAACTTGATACCCGGAACTTAGCCGATTTCTATTCCATTATATTGTATGGCCCCAGAAGAGCTGAAGGAATTAAAAGAACAGTTGCAAGGGTTGCTTGATAAGGGTTTCATTCGGCCTAGTATGTCGCCTTGGGGTGCTCCAGTCTTGTTTGTAAAAAATAAGTATGGTTTTATGCGCATGTGTATTGATTATCGATAGTTAAACAAGGTTACAGTGAAGAACAATTATCCATTGCACACATTGATGACTTATTTGATCAGCTACAGGGTGCTAGAGTGTTCTCGAAGATTGATTTAGGGTCTTTTTATCATCAGCCAAAAATTTGGGAGTCGGATATTCCGAAGACTACCTTCAGGACTCAGTATCGTCATTACAAGTTCATTGTGATGTCAATTGGATTGACCAATGACCCAACAATATTCATGCACTTGATGAATAATGTATTCCAACTCTATCTTGACTCATTCGTTATTGTGTTTATTGGCGACATCTTGGTGTACTCCCAGAGCCGAGAGGATCATGAGCAACACTTAAGGACCGTACTTTAAACCTTTAGGGAAAAGAAGTTATATGCAAAAATTTTGAAGTTCTGGCTTGATTCGGTGGGATTTTTGGGTCATGTAGTGTCGAGTGGGGGAATCCATGTAGATCCGAAGAAGATTGAAGCAGTGCAGAGTTGGCCCAGACCATCATTATCTATTGATATCCGGAGTTTCCTTGGTTTGGAAGAGTATTATTGCTGATTCATAGAGGGTTTCTCGTCTATTGGTGCACCTATGACCAGATTGACCCAGAAGGGTGCTCTGTTTAGGTGGACCGAGGAGTGTGAGGAGCGCTTTCAAAAGCTCAAGACTGCTTTGAAACCCGAGTGTTGGTGTTGCCTATGGGTTCGGGGTCTTACACTATGTACTGTGATGCATCGCTATTGGACTCGACGCGGTGTTGATGTAGGACAGTGGGGTGATTGTCTACACGTCTAGACAATTACGTTGAAGGTGCATGAGAAGAATTATCATGTCCATAACCTTGAGTTAGCAGCTATTTTTCATGCCTTGAATATTTGGCGGCACTATTTGTACGGTGTCCCTTGTGAGGTCTATATCGACCACCGGAGTCTACAACATCTGTTAAAATAAAAGGATCTTAACTTGTGTCAACGGAGGTGGTTAGAGTTTCTTAAGGACTATGATATCGCTGTTATATATGATCCCCGGAAGGCCAATGTGATGGATGATGCCTTCAGTCGCAAGGCGGAGAGCTTAGGCAATTTAGCATATCTACCGGCATCGGAGAGGCCATTAGCATTGGATGTTCAAGCCTTGGCCAACCAGTTTGTTAGATTGGACGTTTCAGAGCCGAGTCGAGTTTTGGCTTGTGTGATTTCTCGATCTTCTCTAGATGATCGTATCAAAGAGAGTTAGTATGAAGACCCCCATATACATGTTCTTAAGGACACGGTTCAGCATGGCGATGCTAAGGAGGTCACTATTGGGGATGACAGTGTGTTGTTGATTCAGGACAGGCTATGTGTCCCAATATAGATGGTTTGCGGGAGTTTATTCTTCAGGAGGCCCACAGTTCGCGGTACTCCATTTATCCGGGTGCCACCAAGATGTATCAGGACTTGAGGTAGAACTATTGGTGGAGGAGAATGTAGAAGGAGATAGTGGAGTATGTAGCTCGGTTCCTAAATTGTCAGCAGGTGAAGTACGAGCATCAGCGGCTAAGCGGGTTGCTTAAGAAACTATAGATTTCAGAGTGGAAATGGGAGCGGGTTACTATGGATTTTGTTGTTGGGCTCCCACAGACTCAGAGAAGTTCGATGCAGTATGGGTGATTGTGGATAGATTAACCAAGTCAGCTCATTTTATTCAAGTGGTAACTACTTATTCCTTAGAGCAGCTGGCTAAGATCTATATTCGCAAGATTGTTAAACTTCATGGCATGCCGGTATCCATCATCACTGATCAAGGTACGCAATTTACATTGCGGTTCTGGAGGGCCATACAGTGTGAGCTAGGCACACAGGTTGAGTTGGATACAATATTTCATCCTCAGACGGACGGATAGTCCGAGCGCACTATTCAGATATTGGAGGATATGCTTTGTGCATATGTGATGGAGTTTGGGGGTTCTTGGGATTAGTTTTTGCTACTTGTGGAATTTTCCTACAATAACAGCACCAGTTTAGCTGAAGTTTATCTAGCATTCCATGTTTCTATGCTCTGGAAGTACCACAGTGATCTGTTCATGTGTTAGACTTCAGCTCAGTATAGTTGGACAAGGATTTGTCTTATGTTGAGGAGTTGGTGGCCATCTTGGACCGGCAGATCCGGAAGTTGAGGTTAAAGGATATTGTTTCAGTGAACGTTAGGGTCATCCGGTCGAGGAGGTGACCTGGGAGGCTGAGTACAACATGCAGAGTTGCTATCCTCATCTATTCACCACTTCAGGAATGTCCTTATGCACGTTCGAGGACGAACGTTTATTTTAAGTGGGGGGAATGTAACGACCAGATCAGTTGTTTTGTGTAATTTTGCGTGGTTACACCTTTTATTGCTTCACATATGTGAGTTTATGCTTTTATGACTTGCGAGGTTGACTAGTTTTATTCCGGGAGGCTTTCGGGTTGATATGGACCCTTGATTCTAGACTTAGAAGTTTAAATTTGAAAATATTGATCAAACTTTGACTTTAGTGTAAACGACCACAGAACTGTGTTTTTATGACTCCGATAGCTTCGTATCGTGATTTCAAACTTGGTCGTATGCCCGAAATTGATTTTGGAAATCCGTAGGTTGATTTGCGCTGATTTGCCGAAATTTGGCAATTTTAAGTTGAAAAGTTTGTCCCTATGTTTACTTTTATCTATTGAGCTTGGAAATCGATTTTAGGACTTGGAATAGGTCTGTTATGGCATTTAGAGCTTCTATTCAAAATTTGGCATCAAATTTTTTATGTTTTTATCATGTGAGCGAGTTCGTATGGTGTTTTTAGACTTGTGTGGATGTTTGGTTTGGATCCCCGAGGGCTCGGATGAGTTTCAGATAGGTTTGGATTGTGTCGCGCTCTTATGTGATGTTTCAGTGTAGTTTCTTTTGGCATAAAGGGTACCACATTATGCAAACGACCTTTGATTTGTGATTTGATTGAACCACCAGATCTGTATCGTAACAGAACCATAGCAACAAGAATCGTGGTATTCAGAGGTCGTATGAGAGAGTTATGCCCATTTTCGTGTCGGGAAAGACTGTTGTTTTTCTGGTGTTTGAGGGAACATGGCAAATCGCAGGTGTCAAATGCGATTTATAAGTCTCAGGTGTCAAATGTGATTTATAAATCTCACGCGTTAAATGCGACTTGCCGGGAGAGGTTAAAAACGGGGTTTCACCATTTTTAACATTATTAGAGTTGGGGAGCTCAGTTTGGGCCATTTTAAGAGGCAAACTTCACGAATTGGACTAGAGTAAGTATTCTTAACTTGATTTGGTCCGTTATTCATGAATCTAACGCTATTTTTAGCACCCATTTTTGTGATTTAGGGGATTAGAATAGAAATTTTCCAAAACATGATTTGAGGTTTTGAAGGGCGAATCGGAGTCGGAATTTAGTAATTTTGGTATGGTTGGACTCGTGGCGGAATGGGTGTTCAGTATTTATAACTTTTGTCAAGTTCTGGGGTGTGGGCTCGGGTTTGAATATTTGATTTGACTTTCTTATTTTTCGTAGAGATTGTGGCATTATTGAGTGGAATTGTTTTCTTAGCATTTATTTATGTTATTGAATTATTTTTGCTAAATTCGAGCCACTCGGAGTTGGATAATCGAGGGAAAGGCCTACTAGTTGACTGAGTTAGCGTAATTGGAGGTAAGTGACTTGTCTAACCTTGTGTGATAGAATTACCTCTTAGGAATTGTGTTGGATGTGATAATTCTGATATGTGAAAGTTGTGTACGCAAGGTGACGAGTGTATACATGGGATAAATGTGGAAATTTTCGATTTTAGTTATGGAGATATCCTTCATGCCTTAATTAAGTTATCCTATCATGTTATATTCGTCATCATTAGTCTATTTTCACATATTCTACTTGTCTTATCTCTTACTTGCTAATTGCTCTATGTGTTTAATTAAAGTTCTTGTTTCTTTATTTTGTATTCATTATTTGACTGTTAAACTCTTTACTTGAAGTTGTCATTCTTGGAATACCTAGTTGTTGAAATTGGTATTGAGATAAAGGTTGTGATTCACTTTCAAAGTCTTGAGTTGTGAAATACCATTCTATTGAGCTGTTCATTTTCGGTAGTTATTGTTCATACCTCTGTGTAAATTGTGATTGAGCATGGGCTCCTTACCGTGAAAAATACTGTTATTGTTGTTTCTTTTGGCAAGTTGTGATATTGGACAATTGAGGTGCGATCTGCTGTACATTGTGATATTTCTACGCATGCGGTGGTATAAGATTTTGGGGTTAAAACGCATGCGGTGAGTTAAGGTGAGCTTGATACGCGTGGCTAGTAGGGGAACTACTAGAAGTCATACAGTGTGATAAGGTGGGCTAAAACGCGGGATACTATTTCGGAAAATTAATTTTTAAAACTAAATGTGAAGCCTCCCGCGGTAATATAAGAAAAGACTGTGATTTATTTTTGTGATTTGAGACTACGAGGCAGTACCTCGGTAGTGACTCTTATTGGCATTTCTCTATTTTTTTACACTTGTCCTTGGTTGTTGTTTCCTTAGCATATTATTAATTATTTTCTCTGTGTTGCATTAAATTGCTTTAGTCCGTGTAGTCAACCTTGATATGCCATTTGTTGTTTAAATTTCATTACTGTCATTATTACACCGCCTTACACTTGTTCAGTCTTTTATTTATTTCAGTAAGGCCTTGATCTGACCTCTTCACTACTCTACCGATGTTAGGCTTGACACCTACTGGACACCATTGTGGTATACTCATGCTACGCTTCTGCAAATCTTTTTGTGCTGATCCAAGTACCTCCTACTAGCCCAGACAGTGAGTTGAGCTCGTACGCAGATACTTCAAGATATACATGTCAGCGTCCACAGGCCTCGGAGTCCCTCTCTACCTAGATTATTTCATTTCTTATCCTTTATTAGACTGATGTATAGAGATATTCAGTAGTATTTCAAAGAGCTTGTGACTTGTATTTCGCCGGGTCTTGGGTTATTACTTATATACTGAGTTGAGAGGATTGTCTTTGCATTAGTTGTTGAGTTTTGGAACTTTATTATTATTTCAGCTAATTTCTACATGTGATTAGGCTTACCTAGTCTTAGGGACTAAGTGTCGTCACGACATCCTACGGAGGGAAATTAGGGCTGTGACAGATTGTTGCACAAATAACTGGACGAATTTAATACTTGCTTTTTTAGCCGGTATATATATATATATATATATATATATATATTATTTTTTTTCACATTGTTTTCCTTCATTTTCTCTCCATCTTAGTTTCCTTCATGTTGCAGACCTTGAAGTCCAAAAAACCCTTTTCTTGAAAAGGTATGAGCTTTCTCTTTAGTGCCACTTTTGTGTGTGTGTGTGTGTGTTTTTTTTAAATTCAGTTTACAAGATTCCAAAAATTTAAGAACAAAAGGATATTTTTCAGTAGGTATGATTGAAATTCATTGAAAACATATAGATGAGTTAATATACAAATTTTTGAGGAAGATTGGAGGTAATTTGGACGGATTTGGTATCAAAATTCGTAGTTAAAATCGAGTTCAAAAAATTCTTTTGCGACATAAGTATCAAATATGTATTACACATGTATCACACACACAGGTATACATGGATATATGTGTGATACACATTAGATACAAATATGATACATAAACATATCATTTTTTCATATTCATCGTCTACTTCAAATTTTCAATTCAAACCACCTCAAAACTCCACCAAATCATCCCACAACTGAGATTCAAGTTCTTTAAAATGTATCCAAACTATTGTAATAACACTCATTCAAAAGAAAGCAAAAAATTTAATTTTTTTTAGCAACAAATAGTTAATTGGCTAATATTGGTAATATATTTAGCTAATATTAATAATATTTTATAAATTGACTAATTTTTATAATAAGTTACTTATAAATGGACATAACTGATAGTTTTCCTTTTGTATTTGCGATTTTAATTGGGTTAGTAGCAACTATGAGGAGATTCAAAATTCGTTTACCTTCATGTGATGCTTGCACAATTTTGTTGCGTAATTCCAAGTGTAAAGTTAATTTTTTTTTTTGGAAAAAGATGTGCAGTTTGCCAACAGAGAATATAACGTCTTTACTCTTAAAAGCTATCTACATTTATTAATGTCTATTTATAGAACACAACTTAGAGAGGCAAACAGTAGTAGAAGAGAATTGAACAAACTACTATAACACATTACGTTTAATCTGGGTTAATATGAAAAAGAGTTCAATAAATATTTACATAAGGAAGTTGGTTACACTTAATTATTAGAAAATGTCTTTCGTCAATTCTAATTCATTTATCAGATTATGCCGCTAACTCCATAACCCTACTTAAAAAATTAAAAAGGATAAACAAGTGAATTAGAAAAAGAATAAAGAAGGAGAAAAAATATTAAACTTTTTAGGCATTAAGCCTAAATTTAAAGGGAAATAACTATATATAACCGCTTTCAAAATAGTAGCTCTCTCTCTCTATATATATATATATATATACACACACACACACTTGTGTATGTTATATATAAATGTTATATAACAACAAATGAAGTAAGACCTAGAGTAAGTTTCTCAGACAATAGAATAGGTAATAATATGCTAACAAGAATCCTAACTAGGAAAGAACAACTAGACGAAATAATAGATATAGATAAAGATATACAAATATTTCAACAAAATCAATTGAGACTACTCAACCCAAAAGCATTATATAACGTAGTATATATTTCGAATAATTCACAATTATATAGACATTACAGAGAAGAACAATTATCAGTTATAGAAAATAAAGTTGCAACAATAAATTTAATCAACTCAGAATCAATAAGACAAATAAAAAACTACAAAAATAATTTGATGCATATGGGATTAATAGTAATAGGATTAAAAGGATTAACTAGAAAAAACTTAGGAACTAAGGTATTGGTTGTAGTATGTGATGATAGATGGTCTGACCAAAAGAAATCTATAATAGGTTTAACAGAAGTAGATATGACGAATAATGAAGGAATATTCTATATAAGCTCAGATTTCATGATAAACTTAGTAGAATTCGAAAAAAAATATTAAAATAGGTATACAAACTAAAGGATATGAAGAAATGAATAACGAAAATAATTTACTAATATGCGTAGGATTTATAGGAAAAATGGAAACAAATAGTAATACAAAATTTAAAATTAAGGTAGATGATGTAGTAAAAGTAATGGAAAATAAAGGAATAAAACAAATAAAACCCATCAAAATAGACCCAGAAGAGTATGCAGGATTAGAATAGAATCTAGCGGACTTTGCAAAACCAGAAATATTAAAACCAGAATCTCATTTGATGTATACAAATTTTAGGGGAGAAACTTCAATAAGGTTCACTGATTATAATTATACCACCCATAGGGAAGTAAATGATGGAACAGAAAGTACGGTAGAAGACAGTGAATGTATGAATATTGAAATAATACAAGATGAATTCGAAGTAAACAAAGCATTAGAAAAAGCTAGGATATTAGTTAGAGAAAATAAAGACATGACTTTTAAATGTAAAGCATGTAAACTTGGGAGTTTAACTCTGAGTGAAACAGAAGAATATTTTAGGAAATGCGAATTAAGAAAGAACAATTGGGGATATAGATCAGAAAATATTTCACAAAAAAGATTAGAAAAATTTTAGAAAATTTCAGAAAAAAATAAAGGATAGCTATGAAGAAATAGAGATAGAATCTTTAATAAGTTTAAAAGAATTAATGGAATCAACTAGTTCAAGTCCTAGCCCATTTTAGAGAACAATTCATCAAAGTACAGTAGATACTAGTACGGGAAATGTACCTAGAAGAAGGGTATATAGATTAGGTCAAGAAATAGAAATAGAAAATGTAAAACCATCAAGAAAAAGGATGCATATAGAGGAACCTATAAGACTACAAGAAGGAGGAAGTAAAGGTAAAATATTAAATATAGCGGCCCACGACACACAAATGTGGAACTCAGTAATAGACCTTTGGAAAGGAATAGTAATAGAAGACTATATAAAAGCCTACCACGAAACAGATGCAGAAACAATGTATAAATATATGGAAACTTTCTTAGGAGAATCAACAAAAGGATTATGGGAAGCTTATAAGTTAGAATTCCCACAAGAATTTCAGGCTTTAATAGCAATGGGACCAAATCCTTGTAATTTTACAAACAAAATACATAGTTTAATTACCGGAAAAGATCCAAATAGTGGATTAGTAGCATTACAAAAAAATGCTTTAATAAAGTTAGAACAATTAAGTATAAGCAGTTGGTTTCATATAAAGAAATTTCTCAATGATTATTTTTATTATTGTACTATTAGTGGAAATGCATTTGATCAAGAACTAGGTAAAAAATTATTTAATAACTTACCAGGAGTTCTAGGCAGAGAAATAGAAGAACGATGGTATAAAAGAGACGGAGTAATACAAAACCCAAATGCAAAATGGTCTGTAGGACATAAAATGCAACATATAATGGAAATATTACAAGAAAAATGTACTAATATACAAATACAAAAACAACTAAAACAGAATAATATGAGTTTTGTAAGTCAACCGTATATACAATCCAAATCTATGATAGGAATGAATACAAAAAGAAAAAATATAGAAATAAACCGCAATATAACAAGGGATATAATAGAAAAATTATTATCTTAGAAAATCATTAGCTAAAAACATACCTAGNGATATAGAAGAAAAAACTCAAATAGACTCATCAGAGTCAGAAGAAGAAGAATTAATAAATGAAATAGGATTAGAAAAACTAAATTTAGAAGATATACAAGCAAATACACTAGCAAACATATCCGAAGAATGTAATCATGATTTTGAAAAAAATAAAAGGTTAGATAGTAATCAGTGTTTTACATGTAAATGGTATCCTCGTAGGGATAGAAGAGCAAAATGTAAGTCATGTTACCTAGAGGATGCATCTTATGTATAGAAAAAGAATTCAAGACAAAAATAAATAAAGAAGAAAAATGCCA
>ML407640.1:0-62037 GCA_005239525.1 Nicotiana knightiana | reverse complement strand
GCACATAAAATGCAAGGTATATAATGCTTAAAATCATGAATTCTAGCCACGCATCACACGTACTCCCAGATCACTACAAAGGGCCATCCAGCCTAGAACTCCTCTCAGATCTGGACCAGCCTAGTGCCCTCAACAATCAGCAGTCCTCCATGCAGAAAGGACAAAGGGCAATGCTCTCTTTCTTCTGTCACTCACACAGGGCATAGCCAGTACTCTCATCTCAGTCTCTGGACCTTTTTGACAACTATCTTCAACATTGCTTTCATTGCTCTCATTGTCAAAGCAAAATTGAAGATAGCATTTTCACTTTCCACTTGTTTTTTTCTAGCCTTCATAGGAAATCATTCCATTAGTAACTTTTGTAAAATAGGTTATTTTTGGGAATTGTTTTCCAGTTTCATGTTTTCAGTAGATTTAGGAATGCTAGTCATTTGGATAGTCGACCTAAGTTACTTCACACTGACTTTGTATACCCAAGGCTGGAATCTTGGCCTCCTTCTAAAGGTATATCCCATCATAGAGTTAAGGGTCATTTTGGCTATACTTTGATAGTCAAATTCCCTCTTTTGTATGGAGGTAAGGTTTATGTCCCCCTCCTTTCTTGTACCCTTCGTTCATTTATGAAAATATACCCTAGGCACAATGCCTAGTGGATTTGCAAAAAAAACAAAAAAAAAAAATGATATCATCACGATGATTAACCATGTCAACACTATTGGTGGACGCCATCATATCTCTTAGAATATAACCTCCAGAAATGCCCTTCTGAGTACATTGATGTATTCTTGAATAATTCCAGCACAATCTTGAACCATGTTGTTCCTATTTTTAGTAAATCTATCGAGAGCTATAGGTTCAAACATGTCAAAGAAGAAACATCGTCCATGATTAACTTGTTGGGTAGGAACTCTATAGCCATATTCATTGTAGCTCGTTATAGAATAATGGTTGAAGGTCGCCAAGGGCTTAAATTTGGGTGTTTGACGTAGAGATTTTGAGTTGCACAGAGTGAACGGGTTATTCTCCATATTGTTTTCCCTTGAAGATACTATCTGAATTGTTAATAAAGGTAAGGCAGGTGTAGTTTACATTTTCCCTTATGGAATCTTGAAATAAATAGGCCAAGCTACGAGTATGATGTGTCCCCCATCGTTGTTCGCCATGCACCCGGTGTTTCATGTGTCTATGCCCTAAAGGGTCATCGGGAGTCGTTTGTCTGCCATTCCAATGTAAGCTATGGAAGGTAAAGTTAATGGGTAATTGGATTATGAGAGGTACCTAATTGTCATCCTTCGTAGATAAGTATGGAAGTTGAGATCGCCTCTAACAAAGTTCAATGGCTAAGTCTGTGAGTCGAGGAGGTCTCCTCGAAGGCCGAGTGCGTTATGGAACAAAAATATCCTCACTTGTGTGTAGAGCCGAATGGTTATGGTTCAAAAGGTACTTTCTATGTGTTATGATATAAATATTTCCATTTCATGTCAAGATACCACTTATGTTAATGTAATGCCCTTGATGTTGAGGTCCGTGTTGTTAATATATATTGTGATGCTTTACTGAGTTGTGCATATGTTGTTAGGGTAGTTTTTGTGATTCTCGGGCAGGTGGATAGGCCTAATTACAGAGGACACTCTACCAAAATATTTGGAAAAATTTGAGAGTTAGTCAAATTGGGGGCGTATGATGTGTGAAAGGAGAAATGAACTATGTTGAGTATTCTGGGTGGAATTTACCCTCATTCGAGGAAGAATGATTCTAAGAGAGGGAGGACGTAGGCCCCATAAAATTTCGTCAAAGGATTTGATGTTTTGTGATGCCGACGTACAGAGTTTTTGGGTTGAAGAATGCAATGAGGAGTTGATGGAAAATTTTGGGAGAGTAAGGAAATTCTACAGTCTGTTTCGCGACTGCGGAACTGTCTTGTGGGCCGCATAATCATTGCAGAGTTAAGCAGGGAGTTTTTTGAATTTTGAAGGTCGTTTTGCAGTCTATTACGCAATTGCATAGTTGTTTCGTGGTCCGCATTTTCCGTCGTAGATTTGGCCTGAATAATTTTGTTGGGATATTTTGTGGCCGAATAAGTGGTCTACGGACCGCAGACCGGCCTAATACAACCAAATTTTGGGCATCATTTTTGCGGTCCATTTTGCGGACCGTATATCTGTTATGGGGTCCATTCTGTGACCGCAGACCTGAGTTCAAAGGGTCCATTTTCCCTATTTTATAACCGACCACATTTTGGGACATTTATCTGTTGAGTTTAGAGAGAGAAAATAATATTTTAGAGAGAGAAGGAGGAAACTTAACGTTCTAATCACATATTCTTGCATCAATCTTCAAGAATCAAGAAATGCAATCACTAGATTATCATCTATCTGGGTAAGTCTTACTCATAAGCTTTCATGCAAGAGGTTATGAGTTATATATATATATGTATGTATATATATATTGTGGGGTTGGAAATAGGCCATGCATGTGACAATAGGTTGTAGTATGTGGGGTTAATGAACCGTTTTTGGGTAGTTCTTGTTGAAATTGGCTAAGGGAGGAAAGGATTACCATTGTAGAGCTTTATAGTATACTTTGCATGCTAGGCGTTTGAAAAAATTCCTAAGAGAGTTACACCATGTGAATCCTTCTAATTATTATCCAACTTTCGCTATCTTCTATAGATTGTTATCGCTAGAAGTGTTGGGACGTTGTAGTAACTTAAGAAAATCTCAAACAAGGTATGTTCGCTAAACTCCTCTTTTAGAATTGGACCCCCACAATGGCCTTGTAAGTCCCGGGTTGCTCATTGTAATTGATTATATCGAATAAGCCTTGTGTCAAATGATATATGGGTTTACTTTGTATTCTAAATGTTCTTGTATGTTGAGTTCCTATTTGAGAAGGTGATTAAGCATGGGCTGTGTGTTAATATGTTACAATTTGGAAATGTGATCCTAACGAAAACTAACATGTCGAACTGTAGAAATCACATGTGCCAAAGACCCTTAATTTGGTTAGTTGCTCGAATGTATATATAACGCCTTGAATAAAAATTCCTTGTTGTTAATAATCTATAAGGATTCTTCAAAGTAAAATAAGTGGGTTAGATATATAAAGTGCGGCCAACAGGCTAAGAATGGAAGTCATACTTGTTGTCAATGGTGCCGAGGAAATGAAATGATGTAAGAAAAGCTTATGAAATAGTCCTTGATTCAACTGTTCCAAACTGACTCGAAAATAAAATTGTCTAAAAGCTTATGTACCCATGTTATTCCCAAATGTGGCTGTTTTAATTAATGTTGTGCTTTGTAAGTACTTCCAATGCGTTTGAGCTCTTATGTCTTCATGAGTTGAAATTGTGTATTGCCCCTTTTGGGGAAAAGTATCTCAACAACAAATAATGTGTTCCACATTCATGATTTTAGCTTGTGCTTCATTTGCCAATCATTTTACCCCATTTCTTGGAAAGAAATCCATTGTGTTTAATGTCTTTACTACTGATGAACTTGAAGTTGTGATTTTCGTGAAATTTTATTTGTTGATTTACAATGATTATCCATGAAAGTAAAGAAATGAAGATGTGAAATATGAAAAACGACCAAGTGCCAAGAATGATATTATGATTGTGGCCACTAGTACTAATGAATTGAAAATATGTGAAAGAAGTATGAAGTGAGATGATTGATAGAAAAGGTTAAAGGCTCGGGCGAGACGGCCTAGCCGATCGGGCCGTAATCGGAAGACATGCCGCACACATGGTGGTGATTGTGCTGGAAATTGTAATCAAAATTGTGATTGTGGTTGATGTCTCAAATGACGTGGCCTAGCCGATCGGGCCATGATCGGACTCAGTGTATAAGTATGGTGGTATTGTGAATGATGGTATATCGGTACTAAAGATCTCCCAACCTAAAAACATGAAAATTTACTTGAAAACTTATGTGGTTCTTAACTCGATATTTTGGTATTGTTTGAGGCTTCTATTGATTCCATGATTGTCTCCCGTGTATTATTATTCATTCTATTGAGATGGTGTTTAGTTATACATACTAGTACTATTCAACCATACTAACGTCCCTTTTTTTGGGGGCACTGCATATTTAATGGATGCAGGTGGTTCCAGAGCAGTCAACATTGATTGTGATAGAATTACACCCTCCTCCCAGCAGTCTTGGTGTGCCCCACTTCATTCCGATGTTATACATCTTTTGTTGAGGTATAGCCAGAGCCTTGTTGCCGGCACTAATATCGTACTCTTTGTAATTATTAGAGGCTCCGTAGACATAATTTGGGTTGTAAAATGGGTGCTGGGAAAGTCAAACGAGTTATGTTATGTTTGAACCATTTATTCCACTTTAGCCTATGAAAATGTGCGTATTTTGAGACATTAAAAATGAAGTAACTAATGAAAATGATCTGTATTGTATACACGATCTCCCTATCATCTAATTAATGCAAATATGTCTTCTCTTTGTCATGAGTGAGTTTGGGTAGAAAGTATCTAACAAGCTTGCTCGACCGCATTCACTCGGTTGAGCGCCGGTCGCGCTCCTCGAGTTCGGGGCGTGACACTACACTCTGCACTTCGTGTACAAATCCAAGTAATTTCGGGCATAGTGGTTGTTGATTTATGGAGCTTTATGAGTTTGGATATTATCGAGGTAGCTGCCTTGGCGTCCGCAGACCTTGAATGTCCTCCTTTATCTTTTAGTTTTTTTTATATTTTTCTACATTCCTAGACAATGCTTCAGTTGTCAGACCTTGTTATTGTATGAATGCTCATCTGCTCAGCGACACCTGGATTTTGGGAAATTCTGTACTGGGTTTCGGTGTTTCTGTTCAGTATTTATGAGAGTTTTCTTTCGAACTTATATTCCTATGTTTACTCCAAATTTAAAAATGCGTGGGTTTATTGTAAGGCTTTCTTAGTATAGCGATAGGCGTCATCACGACATATGAGATTTGGGTCGTGAAAAGGTTGTAATAGAGCCAGGTTACATAGGTCTCAAGAGTCATGAGCAGTTTTAGTAGAGCCTTGCGGATCAGTACGGAGATGTCTGTAATTATCTTTGAGAGGCTTCCGAACCCTTATGAAAACTTCATATTCTTATATTCTTATCGTGCAAATATGTTGATTCCAGGAACTTAACTTCTGTTATTCTATTCTCTCATAGATTGTGATGACACATGCTACTAGATCAGTTAGACGACAACATGTACCAACAGCTGGGGCCACGAGGGGCTGGGTTTGCTTTAGAGGCCGAGGTGCACCTTATACAAGAGCTAGAGCAACACCCGTAGACCCACTAGTTTCTGCACCTCAGGAGCAACTTGTAGATGTGGTTGAGTCGGTGGGACCATCTCAGGCACCAGTTGTGCCTATTATGATTCCAGGCCTTCAAGAGGATCTGGCCCAGAAATTGACTATTTGCACTAGCCTTGCTCAAGTGGTTTCAGTTCAGGCCGCACCAACCACTTCTCAGGCCGAGGGAGGCGCTCAGACACCCTCCGCTCGTACTCCATAGCAGGTGGTGCAAGGAATTCAGACACCAGAGGTACTACCAACCTAGCCAGTAGTAGTTGCTCAGGCCCAGGTGGGTCCCATTATGAGTGATGAGGAGCATAAGAGACTAGATAGGTTTGGGAAGCTTAGACCTCCATCTTTCAGTGGGGCTGAGTTAGGGGATGCTCAGGACTTCTTTATTCTGGAGACTAGTGGAGTCTCATTTACTACTTTTCAAATGACAGGGGAAGCTTTTAGATGCTGTGAGACCTATGAGTGAAGCAGGCCAGCCGGTGCTGCACCACTTTCATGGCATGAGTTCTCCATTATCTTCTTGGAGAAGTTTGTGCCACCGACCCGTAGGGAGGAGTTGCATAGGCAGTTTGAGCAGCTACACCATGAGGGCATGTCGGTGACCCAGTACGAGATGAGATTTTAAGAGTTGGCTCGTCACACGGTCTGGTTCGTTCCCACAGAGAGGGAGAGGATTAGGAGGTTCATGACTCGAGAGAATGTATCAGATGCTATGTTCGATGAGGTTGTTTATATTTCCAGGCGGCTAGAGCTGGTCCATAGTAAGGAGCATGAGGAGAGGGAGGCCAAGATGCCTCATGGATCGGGTGGTTTTAGTGGTGTTTCTTCTGGGGGTCAGTCCCACCACAGCAGGGGTCGTCCTTATGGGCCCGCTCAGATGGCTCGTCCTATTCATCGTGGCGCATCAGCTAGCCATGGTTCATATAGTGCTTGCCCCGGTCAGTCATCTCAGTGCACTCCCAGCTCAAAGTTCATCTCGTGCTCCATCAGTTCAGGGTTCATCTGTGCTAGGCCCCTATAATAGTTATTCTGGTTCTCGAGGTCTGCTTCAGTACTTGTTGTCATTGTCAGAGAATAGTTGCTTTGAGAGTAGAGATCTTGGTCATGTGAAGGGGCATTGTCCCCGTCTTTTGGGAGGTCCAGTTCAGCAGAGGAATCAGGCGACAACTTCCACACCAGTTATTTCACCACCCGCGCAGCCAGCTCGAGTTGGAGCTCAAGAAGCTAGAGCTCGCCTTAGAGGGTGAGGCCGATCAGGTGGCGGTCAGGCTCAATTCGATGTTATTCCTACCAGGCCACAAGTCATTGCTTCAGACACAGTGATCACAACTATTATCTTAGTATGCCACAAGAATGCTTCCATATTATTTTACCCTGGTTCTACTTATTCGTATGTATCATAATTTTTTGCTCGTTATTTGGATAATCCCCGTGAGTCATTAGTTTCACATGTTCATGTGTCTATGCCAATAGGCAATACTATTATTGTGGATCGTGTGCATCGGTTGTGTGTGGTGATTACTGGGGGATTGGAGACTAGAGTTGATCTCTGCCCTCATATATTTTTCAAATAATATATATACTTCTAAAATATCATTTTTTCATTATTATTTAATTTACAAGATTTACACAAGCACTTCCTATAATTTTAGAGCTTTTAAATTAATTTTCTTGCATTAATTTACATAAAAATTCAGTAATTACCCTTTCAAAATTATTTGCGATGATTTAATCACTTAACATTACTATATGCATCCCTAATACACTTTTAAAAATATTTTCACTTTATTTTTTATAATTTCAATTATATTTATCCGCATAAATTTTCAACAATAGCCTATATTTTATTTTCTTATTGCAACTGACATTTCATTTAGGATCAAAATAATATTTTACAATTTTTATAGTATCCTATTATTGTTTAAAGTATTAATTTCCATAAGTAGAATTTTTATATATTTATTTAGCTATTTTATTAAATTATTTTCCTTTTAATTTCTATTTAAAAAAGCTGGCCTAATTTTGAGTTAATATTTTGGACCAAACAAGCCCAATACCCTATCCTAATAAACCCCAGCCCAAACCAAATGACCCAGTCACGACCTGTCCAATTAACCCGCCCCAACCCCTCTTTAAAATCCTGGACGTTGATCTGTAAGATCAACAACCCAAAATTAACCTAACCTTTTATTTACCCAACCCCAAAATCCTAATCCACATTCCCTATAAAGCCGCCTCCCTAAGACTCTCCCCCTCTCTGAAGAACCCTAACCGCCGCCACCCTCTAAACCCCGAGGAGTGCCTAACACCTTCTCTTTGAGGTAACTTGAGCCTTACCCGATCTTTGATGATGTAGACTAGTTAAACCAGGGTCATTTGCAAATAGGTGCCCTAACGCACCTTAAAAATCATTAGGTGGCGACTCTCCTCTTTTAATACCTCTTTAAAAGAGTTGTCACATGTCGAAACCCAATTTCGCGAGAAAAAGGGGCGACACATGCTATTATGGATTGTCACACGAAGCTCGTAACGTTGGCAATACCGGGGTTTCCTAGGATTGAATGGAGAGGTTCTATAGATTATGTTTCCAGTAGGATGATTTCTTATCTGAAGGCTCAACGGATGGTTAGGGAAGGGGTGTTTTTGGTATTTGGCCTTCGTGAGGGACGTTGGTGCTGTTATTCCTACAATTGATTCTATTTCGGTAGTGCGAGACTTTTTTCCAAATTCCCCCTATTTTATGTGAGGGAAGTATGAATATGAAAGCATTTGATGAGTCTCAAAGGGACACAATTGTGGAGACCAACCTCAGCCTACAGATGGACCCAACCTGACTTGATGTTGAGTTTCAAGTGTTGGATATATCTGCTACCTACAACCTATTGTTGGGACGACCTTGGATACATGCTACTGGGGCCATAACTTCTACTTTACATCGGGTCATGAAATATGAGTGGAACCATTAGGAAGTGATCAACCATGGAGATGGAAGTAATCCCATTTATAACAATCAGACTGTTCCGATCATCGAGAATAGGAGGAAGTTGGGTGGAGAAACATACCATCGCATCGAGCGCGTCAACGCAATTGAGAAGGACAAATGGTGAGCAGTAAGATAGAAAGAATACTGTCGTGGACATGGTATGAACCTGACAAGGACCTCAGCAAGAATCTCCAGGGGATCAACAAACTGATACATCTAAAGCGTCATGGCACAACTTTTGGGCTTGGGTATGAATACACCTGGAAAGAGTATCAGAATTGGTCGCCACCATGGTGTGGTCCTTATTACCCTCTAGAACAACCAATACCACATTTGCACCGGTCATTTCATCAAGCCGACATGATGTAGGGGTCCGAAGAAGATGAAGTTTTAGCTAGTATAAGGAATATGTTTTTGGATGATGAAGACATGGATCGCAGTGCGATAGTTGAGGAGGAGGAGGAGGAAGGCCTTATTATTCAGACCGTGAAGAAGGGAGTTGTTCTCCAGAACTGGACTGCTGCACTATCAAGGGCCCGTCGAGTTCCTGGGTAGCCTTGCAATTAGCATCATTTATTTTTGAAAGCAATTATATGAGCATTTAAGACATTTTCAGTGTTTTGTTTTAAACGTATTTTGTTTTGAAATAATTGCTCGAATCATCGAACTGCACTTGTTTGATGTTTTTTCTTTATCAATTGATTGTTGTTTTTAGTATTTATTATTATCCTTTACATTTTCTCTCTATACAATATTATTATTACTTATCCTGATGAACCTATGACTGTGACATGTAATGAGACAACACAACATAAGGATAGTAATTTAGAGGATCTGGAAGAGAATATAATACCCGAGGAAATTGTCAGAGAAGTGAAATTTTTTGAAAACAAGACTAAGTCAAATTTGGATGAGACCGAAACAGTTAATTTGGGAGACTTCGAAACAGTCAAGAAAATGCGTGTCAGCATTCATCTATCACCGTCAGAGAAGGAAAAAGACATCCGGTTCCTGAAAGAGTATGAGGATATTTTTGCATGGTCCTACGATGATATGACAAGTTTGATCACGTACATAGTGTCTCATAAACTACCTATCGATCTCATGCGTCCGCCTGTAAAGAAGAAGCTCAGAAAGTTCAAGCCAGATATGAGTTTGAAAATAAAATAGGAAGTCACCAAGCAGATAAGAACCAACTCAGAGTGGTTGAATATCTGACCTGGTTGGCTAACATTGTACCAGTTCTAAAGAAAGATGGGAAAGTCAGAGTGTGTGTCGATTGTCGGGACTTAAAAAGAGCAAGTGTCAAAGATGATTTCCCATTTCCCAATATACACATACTGATCTACAACTGTGCCAAGCATGAACTCCATTCCTTTGTGGATTGCTTCACGGGATATCATCAAATCTGGATGGATTAAGAGGATGGCGAAAAGACAGCCTTTATTACATTATGGGGAGTATATTGTTACAAAATGATGCCGTTTGGCCTAAAGAATGCTGGAGCCACTTATATGAGGTCCATGTCAACCATTTCCCACGACATGATACACAAGGATATAGAGGTGTACGTGGACGACATCATCATCAAATCTAAAAAGGGTACAAATCACATAACAGATTTGAGAAAAATCTTTGATCTACTTCGAAAGTACAATCTAAAACTGAATCCCGCGAAATGTGCCTTCGGAGTCCCTACTAGAAAACTGTTAGGGTTCATCATCATCCACCAAGGAATTGAGCTAGACCCGTCAAAGGCTAAGGCTATCCAAGACTTGCCTCCTCCGAAGAACAAGAAAGATGTGATGAGTTTCTTAGGGCGTCTCAACTACATCAGTCGTTTCATAGCAGAATCAACTGTGACCTTGAACCAATCAAAATGTTGAAGAAAGATGCTGCAATAAGTTGGACTGAAGAATGTCAGAAAGCCTTTGACAAAATCAAGGAATATTTATCCAAACCACCTGTTCTGGTCCCATCGGAACCTGGGAGACCTCTGCTACTTTATTTATCTGTACTAGATGGGGTTTTCGGCTGTGTCTTGGGACAACACGACGAGACGGGAATAAAGGAGTAGTCCATATACTATTTGAGTAAGAAGTTCACACCCTACGAAGCACAGTATTCTTTGCTGGAATGCACCTACTGCGCTTTAACATGGATAGCTCAAAGGTTGAGGCATTACTTCTGCGCCTACACCACATATGTCATATCAAGTATGAATCCACTAAAATACATCTTACAGGAACCTATGCCTACTGAGTGAGTTCGACATCATCTATGTAACTCAGAAGACGTCAAGGGGCACACGTTGGAAAATCATCTGGCAGAATATCCTGTAGGTGGAGAATACGAACCATTGAAAACGTATTTTCCTGATGAAGAGGTATCATTCGTAGGAGAAGAAATCACTGAAGCCTATGATGGTTAGAGAATGTTCTCCGATGGAGCTGCAAAATTCAAAGGAGTGGGTATTGGAGCAGTTTTAGTGTCAGAAACAGGTCAACACTATTCGGTATCTGCAAAACTCAGGTTTCCTTGTACCAACAATATAGCAGAATATGAGGCTTGCATCTTGGTACTCAAGTTTTCCATTGACACAAATGTTCAGGAGTTGCTGGTAATTGGAGATTCCGATCTTTTGGGGCATCAGGTTTCAGGAGATTGGGCTACCAAGAACACCAAGATATTACCAAATATGTACTATGTACATGATCTGATCAAGATATTCACAAAGATAGAGTTCAAACATGTTCCGAGAATCCATAATGAGTTCGCAGATGCATTGGCCACTCTATCATCCATGATACAACACCAATACAAGAATTTCATCGATCCTATCCCAGTAGGGATTCATAATCAACCAGCTTATTGTGCTCATGTTGAAGAAGAAACTGATGGAAATCCATGGTTCCATGACATCAAAGAATATTTGGCAAAAGGAGAGTACCCGGAGCACCAAAATCATACTCAGAAATGTACACTCCGAAGATTATCCAACCACTTTTTCCAAAGCAGAGAAATTCTGTACAAAAGGACTCTAGATCTGGGATTATTACGATGTGTCGATGCCACGAAAGCATCCAAATTTCTCGAAGAGATGCATTTCGAAACTTGTGGACCACACATGAATGGCTTCGTCTTAGCTAAGAAGATACTAAGAGAAGGATATTTTTGGATGAGTATGGAAACGGACTGCATCAGGTATGTCCAAAAGTGTCATCACTGCCAAGTACATGCTGATATGATACGAGTGCCACCCAATGAACTCAATGTACCAAGTGCACCTTGGCCTTTATCAGCTTGGGGGATGGATGTCATCTGTCCAATCGAACCCACCGCTTCAAATAAGCACAGGTTCATTCTAGGGGCCATAGACTATTTCACAAAATGGGTTGAAGGCGTATCATACAAGGCTGTAACTAAGAAGGTCATCGTTGATTTCATTAGGGATCGTATTGTTTATCGATTCGGGGTACCAAAATCGATCATCAACAATAATGACGCCAACCTTAACAGTGATTTGATGAGATCCATGTGCAAAACCTTCAAGATCAATCATAAGAATTCGACAGCATACAGGCCGCAAATGAATAGAGTTGTGGAAGCCGCCAATAAGAACATCAAGAAGATATTAGGAAGATGGTAGATAATCACAAATAATGGTATAAGAAGATACCATTTTCCCTACTTGGATATTGTATCACGGTTCGCACATCAACCAAATCAACTCCTTATTTGCTGGTCTATGGCACTGAAGCCGTTATCCCCACCGAAGTAGAAATTCCTTATTTGAGAATCATACAAGAGGCTGATCCCCGTATTTCATACAAGTCGCTATGAACAACTGGCTCTCATTTATGGGAAAAGAATGAGCGTGGAATGTCACAGTCAACTCTACCAGAACAGAATGTCCAGAGCTTTCAACAAAAGGGTTAGGCCTAGACAATTCACAATGGGGCAGTTGGTGCTAAAGCGGATCTTCCCGCATCAAGACGAATCCAAAGGGAAGTTTTCACCAAATTGGCAAGGGCCCTACATGGTTCACAAAGTACTAACAGGAGGAGCACTCATACTTGCAGAAATGGACAGAGAAATTTGGCCGAAACCTATCAACTCAGACGCAGTCAAGAGATACTATGTTTAGATTGTTTACATTCCTTTATTTGATGTAACTGAACTATGCTTGACCTGATTCCCATTTAAGAGGGGATACATAGGCAGCCCTATGGGTTCGGTCACATCTTAATAAAATCTTCATTTTTTACCATGGTCAGAAACTGGGGCAGAATTTTGAGGAAGACCTTCAAAATTCCCAAGCAAGTCCTGTCAACGTCGTCATACACAGAACAATCAAAGGATTTATTTTAAACTAGGGCAAAATTTTGAGGAGGACGCTCAAAATTCTAAAGCAAGGAGGTCACAATGTCTCTAAAATATGTCACAGTCATTGGTTCATCTAAATTACTTAATATTGCATACTACTATATTTCAAATAACTAAACTCATTAAATGCATGCATATTTTTCGAAAACTTTATTTTTATAAATAGCCAGATGCTTCCGAGGGTAACTCAAACAGGATCTCGAGACAAGAGAAAAACCAAAGCGAGAAGGCAATAGCACGGACCAACCCTTCCCGCAAAACTCACAATTTTTCTTTGGATGCAGGCACAATGAACATAATAGGAACATTCACACAACAAAATCACTATCTTCATAATGACAAAGTTGGCAAGCGCAAATACATCAAGCTAAGAAATACTCTACATTCTCACTATCACTCATCATTTTTTCGCATGAGTTAAGACACTTCCTCCTGCATAAGGCTAAGCACTGCCTTTCCTACATGAGACTAAGCATTGTCTCTCTTTTCATGAGGCTAACCTTGCCTCCATAATTCCACAAGGCTAAGCATTGCCTTTCTTTGCATGAGACTAAGCATTGTCTCATATTTGCATGAGGCTAATCATTGCCTCCTTAATTGCATAAGGCTAATAATTGCCTTTCCTGCATGAGACTAAGCATTGTCTCCTATTCATGGCTAAGGCTAAGCATTGCCTTTATTTGCATGAGACTAAGCATTGTCTCCTCTTTGCATAAGGCTAAGAATTGCCTCTTTAACTGCATAAGGCTAAGCATTGCCTTTTTCTGCATAAGGTTAAGCACTGCCTTTCTTTTCATGAGACTAAGAATTGTCTCCTATTTGCATGAGGCTAAGCCCTGTCTCCTTAACTGCATAAGGCTAAGCATTGCCTTTTCCTTCATGAGACTAAGCATTATCTCTTTTTTTGCATGAGACTAAGCATTGTCTCCTCGTTGCATGAGGCTAAGCACTGCCTCCCTAATTGCATAAGGCTAAGCACTACCTTTTTTTCATGAGACTAAGCATTGTCTCCTATTTGCATGAAGCTAATACCTTCCTCCCCTTCTTGAATAAGGCTAAGCACTACCTTTTCCTCAAGAATAAATGCTATCTCCATTACGCCATCTAAGACCTAGCATTATCCTCTACTCACCCAGGGCTAAGCATTGCCCTCACCTTACCCACGACTAAGCCTTGTCTTGTCGTATCTTTGCATCTTACCAAACATCATATTTTGCATTTCATGGGCTGAAACATCGCCATTTTGTCCAAAGGCGTCATAGTCTGAAGTCATCATCCTCATAGCCGGATGACACCATTCCATGACCCGAGGATATCTCAAAAGCGCACATCATTATTCAAAGGCGTCATGGTTCAAAGGCACCATTCTCATGGCTCGAGGACATCATTTCATGGCCTACGAATTCCTTATCACATGATTCATGGCCCAAGACATCATGGTCTAAGGACATCATCCTCACCGTCCAAAGATAACCTTCATGGTTCGAAGAGAATTTGCATCATGTTTAAATTCTCGCAATAATCCATATATACTTGCATGCATCGTGTTTTCAGTTTTGCAGGAAATCCAGGAAGTAACCGTTCTCCTAACAGGAGCAATCTTCGCTCCGATTTCTTTTCAACGTTCACATCCTGCAATTATTTCAAATGTAACCAACCACCATCAGTTACCCACTTTTCTCAAAATTCGTTCAGATACTCGTTCTGAGATACATCCGTAATAGTTCATACTCACATTCACAATTCCGTATAAACTCATCGGATATTGTCCTATCCCAAAAGAACCCTTTCCGAAGCATACGATCATTCCTCTAACAACTTCATCGGTTTCGTTTGCCGTTGGATCTAGAACTACACACAATCTGATTCCAGTAACACCAGGGATATGTAGGAAACTCAGGAACCAGGGTTCGGCCTCCATTTTTCAAATCACCTCATTCGGTCAAAATCGGTCATCATTTTCTTTACCCGACAACTCTTTCATCATTCCCGGATAAAGAGAGGCAGTTGTTGATACCCAATTTTGCCCTCATATATTTTTCAAATAATATATATACTTTCAAAATATGCGTTATTATTTAATTTACAAGATTTACACAAGCACTTCCTATAATTTTTCATAATTGTAGAGCTTTTAAATTATTTTCTTACATTAATTTACATAAAAATTCAGTAATTACTCTTTAAAAATTATTTGTGATAATTTAATCACTTAAATTACTATTTGCATCCCTAATAAGTTTTTTGAAATATTTTCACTTTGTTTCTTATAACTACAATTATATTTTTAGGTTATCCGCATAAATTTGCAATAATACCCTATATTTTTCTTTCTTATGGCAATTGACATTTCATTTAGGATCAAAATAATATTTTACAATTTTTATAGTCTCCTATTATTGTTTAAAGTATTAATTTGCATAAGTAGAATTTTTATATATTTATTTATCTATTTTATTAAATTATTTTCCTTTTAATTTCTATTTAAAAAAGCTGGCCTAATTTTGAGTTAATTTTTCGGACCAAACAAGCCTAGTACCCTATCCTAATAAACCCTAGCCCAAAGCCAAATGACCCGGTCGTGACCTGTCTAATTAACCCGCCCCAACCCCTCTTTAAAATCCTAGCCGTTGATCTCTAGGATCAACGAACCACATTTAACCTACCCTTTTATTTACCCAACCCCAAAACTATAATCCCCATTCCCTCTAAACCCACCGCCCTATGACTCTCCCCCTCTCTGAAGAACCCTAATCTACGCCACCCTCTAATACCCTCTCCTAATGGGATTCTCCTCTCATTTACTTGCCATATCTGTGTGTTTCCACTACTGGTTGATTCTCCATGGTATCACTTCGTACTTGCCTAAACATGGAAAGTACTACTTCTCTGATTTTGTCCGATTGATTCCATTCTCTTGAATCTGGACCATATCTCGTCTACACACGTTCAATACTATATTGTGTGAGTCCAATTTTGTTTTGATTTTGCTGATTTACACTTTCCCTAAAAAACTAGGGTTTACCAGATTTCTCTTTTAAATTGATTTCAAATTGATTTGCATGTTTTATTTCCTTATTTTTTTTTTAACTTACTGTGTTTCCTTATATGTTTGTTCGATTTTTGACTGCTATATAACCCCCCCTCCATTTTCCCTTCTGGGACAGACTTGAAAATCGATCTCTTCACTAAAAATTGGTGTTTTTGCTACTCTCTTGCTTAGTATTCTGTACTGGCCGGCTGAAAGACAAGTCCATTAACATCTTGTTACTTAACCTGTTTTTGGTGTGAGCATTGCCATGAGTTCATCGAAGCTCTTCAGAACGTTGACGCATTAGGGATTCTGGGTTTTCTGTGGAAATTTATTTTTTTACTGTTCTTCGCTTAACTGGTGAGTCACTATACTTTGTAATTTTGTTCCTAGGTATCTATGGTTTGCGTATGTTTTTAATCCTGAAGTTTGTCAGTTCAATATGTTTCTGGACTTTTTTTTGTGTGTAATTCCGTTTGCTTTCTTCAGTTCTTTAGGTATTTTTAATTTTTAGCTTCAAGCATGTCTAAACCTGGTTCTATTAAATTCTGACCAGTCAATGTGTTAAGAATTATTACTGTTTGGGACCCTTACACTTGTTAGCATCTTCTGGTGTTTAATTTTGCCTTTTTCTATCAATCTTGTTACTTGAATATGCCTTACTTGCATAATTTGTACTTCTTCTAGTCGACTAGTTTATTGAGTTTAAAGCATAAATGTGTACACCTACTGTAAGGCGCAAGTCTATTTCCCATCATATTCTGAATTTGTTTGGTGATAGCTTTCCTATATAACATGTTTTGGCCCTGCTCTCTATCGGTATGCCCTTTAGTATGTTCAACCCCCTCCCTGATTCACCAATAGTTGTAATCGGCTTTTATCATGTCTAACTGTTGTCCTATTGCCAAATTAGCATGGCTGTTTCATAACATCAGGACCTATACTTAGCATAATCTGGACTTTCTTTAGGTAGTTAGTCTACTGTGTCAATGCTAGAATACCTACACATGCTATTTAACTTGAGCTTACTTTTCACTCTGTGATGCTTGTCTTTCATACATAATAGGTTTTAATCTGTGATAAGACCTTTTCTATCAGCTATGATCTTGCTTCCCGTTAATATGTCCCTCAATATGTCTTTGGCTCACTTGATTCCTTGTTCCTTCAGTGATCTGCTTGGCCTGTCATAATGTGTGTTCTTATCATGTTTCAATGCAGTCTTGCCTTCTGATGAGAGTTAACATGTCTGTCTTATGATACTAGGATGTATACTTAGCATAATTTGGACTTCTTAGGTCTCAAACTATTAGTATTGTGTATATGTGCATGATAACTTCTGTCAAATCTTGCAAACTTGTTCCTCCCCCTAACTCTTTCAATGTGTGGATGTTATGTGCTACTTTGTTAAATGTTGAAATGCTACTGAAAAAGTCCTATGACCTTCTTGATTAGCTGCTCTGTATGTTCAACTTGACTATGTTTACTTTAGGTTATAAGTGTATCCCCAAACATCTGTCCCCCCATCACTGTCCACTCTCCCTTATTTTCTACTTATGTTGTTCTGCACTTCTCATTCTTAGCCGAGCTGAAAGCCAAGGCTACCTATGTTCTATTATTGGCCTCCCTAGTGTGAGCACTGCTCGGGGTTCAAGTGAGGCCCTTGTGAACTCTGACACACTAGGGATTGGTCCTTAGTAATTCCCTAAATCTAAAACTACTCCTATTTGCCCTACTACATCCTGTTATTTGCTGTGTACCTAAATTGGCTGATTTAAATGGTGCAACACTTGGTGCTACGGTTGAATAAATTGGCTTTGGACTCCTCTATGGATTCCTGCGTGGTGTGCTGAATGTGGCTCTTTGTTAAAGGCATGAGTATGGTGTGTAAAAGTTATTGAAGGCCCAGACAATGATGGGTATTTTATTTGGGCCTGTTGTAGATCTATTGTCACTGTTATGTAACATTTGTATTTTTTTACTCATTATTGTGCCTGTAATAAACTTTTGTATAAATAATTGGGGTGTTAGTAAAAAGGGAAATGGGTAGAATTTAATATCTACATGAAAAGTGGCTAGATAACGTGCCTATTGTACTAGGTAATGTATTTTCTAGATGTGTTGCTCGATTACATGTCCACTGTAGAGATCATGACATTAGAAAAAGCACACACACACACACACTATCTGCTAGAAAACATGGATTCAAAATGCTGCAATTATTCTTACTGCTACGTGTTACTAGAAAACCTGCCTATAGGAACAAATGTCAATGAACTTTCCTTCAATCCACTTCAGTTGATCACTAGAAGTCATGCCTATAGGATTTTGATCACTTCATTTTCTATTGTATCTCATTGTTCATTAGAAATCTTGTTTATAGGACTAAGTATAACAATAAAACTAGCTCTAAGCGTCAAGTGTTAGAGATCATGCCTATAGAAAATAATTGCTTGTTAATGGGTTAATACTAGACTACTCAAACATTATTTTTTAGCGCCACTATTAGAAAAACCTGGATAATCCTGGGACTCTTCCCAGCAGACTTTTTTATATTCAACTGTGTAGATCACCTAGGCATAACACATATAGGATTGATAACTTAAAACTTTCAATAATCAGCTTGTAATACATGCATAATTCTGTCTATAAGAAATATCCTGCATCTGAAATTGCCTGCATACCTTGATCGCCTAGAAAGCATGTCTATAGGTTTACGATTCTAGATTCTACATATCCCTATTGACATATGTGTTTGTGTGCATTTGCAGCTCAAGTGTGGAGGTCAATGTGAGCCTTTAATTTCTTTTATGTGAAGTCTTTATATGTTTTGTTCGTCGCTTAGTTTTTGCATTTTTGAGCAGCCTAGATAAGATCTAGAACCATCCAAATAGAGGCCCAAAACCTCTGAGACCATAGATATGGGATGGGTAGTGCACGCGTAGGGCATGACCTAGAATTGAATTAGAGCGCTCTTAGGTAAACAACTTTAAGATAGTAATTGGTAGCAGGAGATGATAGTCTGCCTGTTGAATAATATGAGTAACACTCTGTCTCGAGGGAGTTACGAAATATTATTTATGTTGCACGGGGTGATCCTTTAGGCTAAAAAACTTAGGAATCCCCCTCCTATTTTCTTCCTTTTCTAATAGAATCAAAATAGTTATACCCCTCTGTTCAAGATCTCTTTGTAATGAAATTCTTAGGTTTTTTTCTCTCTTTGCTTACTTGATCACATAGACTAATCTATATAATTTAAGTTTGGCCAGGACCCACAGTTGTGGACCTAGAGGAGTGCCTAACACCTTCTCTTTGAGTTAACTTGGGTCCTTACCCGATCTTTGATGATGTAGACTAGTTAAACCAGAGCCATTTGTCAATAGGTTCCCTAATGTACCTTAAAAATCATTAGGTGGCGAGTCTCCTCTTTTAATACCTCCTTAAAAGAGTTGTCACATGTCGAAACCCGATTTCGCGAGAAAAAGAGGCGCGACACATGCTATTATCGATTGTCACACAAAGCTCGTAACATTGGCAATACCGGGGTTTCCTAGGATCGTATGTAGAGGTTCTATAGATTATGTTTCCTGTAGGGTGATTTCTTATCTGAAGGTCCAACAGATGGTTAGGGTAGGGGTGTTTTTGGTATTTGGCCTTCATGAGGGACGTTGGTGCTGCTATTCCTACTATTGATTCTATTTCGGTAGTGCAAGACTTTTTGGATGTGTTTGCTGCAGACCTGCAGGGCTTGCCACCCGACAGGGATATTGATTTTAGTATTTACTTGGGCTGGACACTCAGCCCATTTATATTCCTCCGTATCGTATGTCACCAACAGTGTTCAAGGAATTGAAGGATCAGCTACAATAACTCCTTGATAAGGGGTTTATTCAGCCTAGTATGTTGCCTTGGGGTGCACCTGTTCTGCCTGTGAAGAAGAATGATGGTACTATGCGGGTGTGCATCGACTATAAGCAGTTGAACAAAGTTACACTCACGAACAAGTATCCTTTTCCGCGCATTGATGATTTATTTTACCAGATTCAAGGAGCGAGGGTCTTATCTAAGAATGATTTGAGGTCTGGGTATCACCAGTTTAAGATTCCGGACTCGAATATTCTGAAAACGGCATTCAGGACCCACTATAGTCACTATGAGTTCCTTGTGATGTCTTTTGGGCTGACCAACGCCCCAACAACATTCATGCATATGATGAATAGTGTATTCCAGTCATATCTCGATTCGTTTTTCATAGTATGCATTGATGATATCCTGGTGTACTCATGTAGCCAAAGGGAGAATGCCCAGCATTCGAGGATTGTACTAAAGAGGTTGAGGGAGGAGAAGCTTTATGCCAAGTTCTCAAAGTGTGAGTTTTGTCTTAGTTCGGTGACGTTCTTGGGGCATGTGGTGTCCAGTGAGGGTATTAAGGTGGATCCAAAGAAGATAGAGGCAGTTCAGAGTTGGCTGGATATTATCGTTGCTTTGTGGGGTGTTTCTCGTCCATTGCAACTCCTTTGACCAGGTTGACCCAAAAGGGTGCTCCATTTAGGTGGTCGGATGAGTGTGAGAAGAGCCTTTAGAAGCTTAAGACTGCCTTGACCACAACTCTAGTTCTAGTTTTTCCTTTAGTGTTAGGCTCTTATACAGTGAATTCTGATGCTTCTCAGATTTGTATTGGGTGTGTCTTGATGCAGGAGGGTAGAGTGATTGCTTATGCTTTGCGCCAACTGAAGCCCCATGATAAGAACTACCATGTTCATAATTTGGAATTGGCAGCCACCGTTCATGCATTGAATATTTGGAGGCATTATCTCTATGGAGTGTCTTGTGATGTATTTACGGATCATCGGAGTCTCCACCACTTGTTCAAACAAAAGGATCTAAATTTAAGGCAACAGAGATGGTTGGAGCTACTACAGGACTATGATATTACCATATTGTATCATTCCCGAAAGGCCAATATGGTGGCCGATGCCATGAGTAGAAAGGCGGTGAGCATGGGCAGCCTCACATTTGTTCCGGTAGGTGATAGACGACTTGCATCAGATGTTCAGGCCTTGGCCAATCAGCTTGTGAGATTAGGTGTTTCGGAGCCCAACCAGGTTCTAGCTTGTGTGGTTTTTCGGTCTTCCTTATATGATCGCATCATAGAGCGTCAGTATGATGATCCCCATTTGCTTGTCCTTAAGGACACAGTTCGGCACGGTGATACCAAGGAGGTTACTATTGGGGATGATGGGGTGTTGAGGATGCAGAGTCAGATTTGTGTGTCCAATGTACATGGGCTACGTGAGTTGATTTTTGAGGAGGCCCACAACTCATGGTATTCCATTCATCCGGGTGCCGCAAATAAGTATATAGGTTGTGCGCTGCTACGAAAGAGACTTCTTAGTGATATATAAATGTGGATCGGGTTGCATACTGCAATTGAGTATGATGTGTTGTAGATGTTAGTTATTGTTGAGTTTATTCTGATGAGATTTGAGAACATGTTATTCTGAGGCCCTTTGGTAGTTGACTTTCGGGTCCGTTTATATGAGCTTACTATTTTATCTACATTTATGTATTCCGTCGTTATTATTCATACAAGTTTATTGTTAGTGTCTTGTCAAAGCCTCGTCACTTCTTCATCAAGGTTAGGCTCGGCACTTACAGAGTACATGGAGTCAGTTGTACTCCTGCTACACTTCTGCACTTCTCCTGCTACACTTCTGCACTTCCTGGATCGACTTGCAGAGGATACTTGAGGTAGAGCTGCTGGCATTCGCAGTCCCTGAAGTCCCCTTCTATTATATCTTTACTGTTCACTGTATTCAAACAGTTGTATTTCGTTCAGGCTTTATTTGTAGTACTCTAATGGCTTATGTATTCATTACTCCAAATTTTTGGGGTATGTTTAGACAGCTATGTACCATATCTAATTCAGTTTATTTCAGTTTTGTATTATTAAGGTTTTGCTTTTAAATTGCTAAAAAATAGTTAATTAATTAGCTAACGTTGGCTTGCCTAGAAAGTGGACGTTAGGCGCCATCACGATCCTACAGTTAGGATTTCGGATCGTGATAAAAACTATTGTACCTAAAATGTTTAATAGAAGGGCAATAGTGTATCTCAGCTTTATAAAAATATTTTGGTATTTCAATCTTCCTTTGAGATGTTCACACTTGTTATATAGTATGATGATGATATACACCTTAAATCCTTCATCTTATACGGGCTAAGGAGAAAATAAATTAATGTATAAGTATGGACTCATGAGATAAAGCCAACAACTTTTGTCCAAAGAAGTCAAGGCAACAATGAGCCAATGAATACGTTAAAGAATTACCAACAATTAAGCAACTATAACTTTCTTGAGCCAACCATTTTGTGATGATCTAACACCAACAAATACATTTGAATATTGAAGAGAAGAAATAAATGATGGCTAAGAAGCATTAATTATAAAGGACTGAAGTAAAAAACTCACGTAAGAGAAGAGAGTAAAAACAAAGAAGAGAGGAAGAGAGACAAGGCCTGCAAATAAACCTCTCTTCTTTGAATCTCTCTAATAGAGACGTTTTTACAAGAATCCTCTTTTCTTCTCATTTCAACATTTCCCTCGTACCTTTGTTTATTGAGAGAATTAAATTAATATTTGAGACGTTTACCATGAGCAGTCTTCGTGTTAATTCATTTCAGGATTTTGTTCCTCCTTCAGCATCAGAACAATCGTATGATGATTCAGGTTTAGAAGGTAACCTTTCCTCCTTTGTTTTTTTCTTTTACCCTTTTTGGGGTGGTTAAGTTTATATTCTTCTTTTTCTGTTTGATGGTACCGTTCTTGTTTTTTTATGGGTGATCACGGTTCTAAATGAAAAAAAAAATAGAATTAAGATTTTCATAACCAAGAAATAAAAATGCTAGGCACCAATTTTTCCTGGATTTTCAAGTGTCTTTTTTTTTTTCTTTCTATTTTGGGGGTGGAAGGGGTGGGAAATTTTCAAGTTCATGGCCTACATTGGTTCAGATGAAAACGTTCAAAGCTAAAACATAAATGTCAATTTCATCTATTCAACTACTCCATTAAGCAATGTCCTAAGTAGACTTAATGATATGTTCATGTTTTCTTATTATGGTTTTTCAATTACTTTCTGCTTTTAGGCGTTGCTGCATCTTTCAAGTTATTGCTAAAGCTAATTCAAGATTACAAAGTTGCTTGTAACAAAGGTAGCACCGATGGCCTGAGAATGTTGAGGGTGGCGACGATGATGACCATTCTGGATAATGTTAGGACACGAATTCAGAAATGTCAATCCTTTGGTGACAAGAGATCGTTAGAATCTAAACTAAGGCGTTGTTACACAGATATTAAGCTTACTAGCAATGTTCCTAAAGACAAGAAGCAGCACGAGCCAATGATCGATGAAAAAGAAAGATTAAAGAGTCAGCTTAACGCGAGCTTGGTAGCACGGAAGAGCCTCGAGGTCATGTGTTCGAGTTTAGGAAAAGAGAAAGAAATTATGGCAGCAGAGTTATCAAAGAATGTGCATGAATTGAATGAAATGGAGGATCTTATAAATGAATTAAGAGAGCAGAATGAGTGTTTAGTGGAAAGGTTACATGGAAGTGGCATAGAGCAAAAAGATAGGAACAGGGCACTTTCTGAGCAACTACTCAGGTCACTTGATGGATATCAATCCATGAAGAGGAAATGGAAAAATGCGCATGAGGATAACATGGTAATGCGCTCAACATTAGAGGAAGTAGGAGCAAAGATTAAATCCGGGCGCAACAGAATCCACCGGTTAAGAGAACGAATCGCGTCGGAGAACATGTCCTTGGTTGATATCCAAGAGGAGATTGTGGAATCGGAGCATACGTTTGAATGCTTTGAGATGCTTGTTGCAAAACATGGTCAAACAGAATGTGTCAAATCAAAAAGAGAGATCAATGGTGACAAGTCTTCGGTTCTTGCTTGAAAAGACAGGGTAACATAGAATTTAGCAGACAGAACGATCCAGAGTTCAAATTTTGTAATTCCATTTAGATGGAAAATGGAAACCAATAAAAATTAACTTTTTTTAATAATTATTATAATAAAGGAAATCAGGTATATTTTGTAAATGACTATAATACTGAAGAATTTTGCTTTCAGTTCTGTATTGTGCAGTATTTGTTTTCCTGACTTATTTCGAAAGCTAAGGGCTAAAGATCTAGTGCAGGCCACCACCAGTCAATGACCTCGATAATTTTGATTCAGTATATCAACTTTTAAGTGCTCTGTTAATAGGGAAAATATGATAAAATGAAGTGTGATCCACTTTTCCCTAAATGGTTGGTAGAGAGGGGATGGGGACACACAGTGATATACTGATTCTAAGCGTTTAAATTCTTCTGTATGTGTTACAAGTCGAAACCTTAGAAGAGGTGTGAGAAATTATCCCTTCTCTATAATTTTGCTTTTATTTAAAATAAAATTACATCTAACTTAATTACACTTTGCAATGAAATACGACACTAGAGAATTACACTGTAATTACGACATAACTAACAAACAAATCATTGTAATTAACTTGTTCGTATGTTACGTCATGACAAACAAATAAACATTCACTCGCATTGATATTTCCTATTATATGTGTTGTGTATCTAAATTTCGATCAAAGTTTCTCTCACCTCCTTGGTCTCAAATATATTCTTCTGTACGTCATGAGTACCTATTCTTGAGGTGTTTTTATAACGATCCTATCGGTCGTTATGAGCATTGGTACTTCGCTCGATAGTTTGGAGGCACGGATATCTCCACATGATGTATAATGATTTGTTTGAATCGTCGGTTTTGGTTTTAGGTTATTCGAAATCGATTTGGAAGAATGAATTTCATGAATTGAAGCTTTAAGTTTGAAGAGTGGATTTGCGCGTATTCCCGGATTTGCATTTGGATATTTCTAGAAGGATTCGGCACTAATTGGAGAAAGTTGGAAATTTAAAGGTTTTGGAAAGTTCAAAAGTTTGACCGAGAGATGACTTTGATGATATCGGGTTCAAATTGTGGTTCCGTGGATTGGAATGGCTTCGTAATGTCATTTGGGACTTGTGTGGAAAATTTGAGTTCATTCTGAGTTGATTCGATATGTTTCGGCGCGAGTTTTTGTAAGTTCGAAAGTTCATTAAGTTTGATTTGAGGCCTCAAGTAGGTCCGTTTTATGTATGTGACTTGTTGGTATGTTCGTATGGGGTCCCGAGGGGCTCAGATGAGTTTCAGATAAGTTTGTGTTGTGTTGCGCTCGTTTTTCTTATATTTCAACGTCGTTTCTTCAAGCATAAATGGTACCACATTAAGCAAATGAGCTCCAATTTCTGTTTTAATTGAAGCATTAGATCCATATCGTAATTACTGAGCCATAACAAAAAGAATCGTCGAATTTGGTCATCGTATGATGAGTTTATGATCATTTTACTAAGAATTGGTTGCAACATTTTTTCAAATTAACTACGAAATTGCCAGTGACTTCGTATTTAAAAATCCGTACTATTTCCAGATATTGAAACCAACATATCTCCTTCATTATAAGGTCAAATGGAATGATTCAAAAGAATAACTTGACTGAAATTTCATAAGAAACCCATTAGAGGCATCAAAATCGAGTTTTAGGATCATTTAGCACACAAAACGAGGCAGAACAACTGGTAAAATACTTAATATCGAGGGTTTGTTCATTTGGTCATTTTTTTAGTTGGGGAGCTCTGATCTGGGCTATTTTTGGAGGCGATTTTCACCATATGGATTGGGGTAAGTGTTCTATACTTGATTTTGGTTATATTTNGGGGGGGGGGGGGGGGGGGGCGACGGAGGTTTGTCTATAATTTTATAAAGTGAATTTTTGAGTTTTGAACGTCGACTCGAAGTTGGATTTGAGTGAAACTAGTATGGCTAGACTCCTAATTGAATATCACATTTTGTGCGTTTCGTCAGATTCTGAGGTGTTTGACTTTTTTGTTGACTTTTGGCTTTTGATTAAAGGTTCGATCTTTATCGATTAGGTTTGTTTCCTAGGGGATTATTTGATGTATTCGAGTTGTTTTTGGCTTGTTTCGAGCCGTTCGGAGGTCGGTACACGTGAGATGACATTTTTGGAGCATCGTTTGGCTTGCTCGGTACCGATTTGGCTTGTTTGAGGTATGTCTTGCCTAACTTTGTTGAGGGAATTTTTACTACTAATTTCCATTATTTGCTACATCCGGGGGTGATACATATATGAGGTGACGAGCGTATATGCATGTGCCAGGGTTAATCATGCTCGGGGATAAATTATACGATTAATTGTGCCTTGTAGAATTAATGACCTTCTTGCTTCATGTCTTACTTGACTTCTAGATTACTAAGAATACGAAATTAAATGTTAGAAACCAAGATTTAGTTTATTATAGCTTGATTAAAATTTGACGGGATTTTGAGAAACATTGATGTGTCTAATTCATTCTTCATCATGCTTAATCACTAATACATTGCTACGACCATTATTCTTGAGATATTAGGTTCTATTCTCGAGTTATAGATCATTCTTGAGATCTGTTGAAATACTTGAACAATAAGGGTCTTGAGGGTTTATTGATCTGTTGTTAACTTGAAAGTTGTGATTGGGGTTCATTTGAAATATTCGTTTAACCACTCTCCTTGATGTTATTTATGCTTCTGACCATGATTGTCATTGATATACATATGATTGGTGAGGAAGAGTGTAAAGCACAAAGGATTATGATGTGCCATTGCTTTTATATTATCATTTGAGGGAGAGTCTAAAGCACGGAGGATAATGCCGTGCCATTTCATATATTTTATCATGCGAAGGAAAGTGAAAAACACGCAGGGTGATTCCGTGCAATTTCATTTAAGAGCAAAAGCACGAAGGGTTATGCCGTGCCATTTCATTTGAGAATAAAAGCATGAAGGGTGATGTCGTGCCATTTCATTTATATTATCCTGATCTCATTTACATTATCATGTGAGGATGAGAGTAAAAGCACGAAGCGTGATTCCATGCCATTCCATTCCATTTATATCATTATGCTTTTATATTAACACGAGTTCATGGCACGAAGGGTGTTTCAGTGCAGGCGAGTATGAGGGACATGCATTATGTTGTGATATCTTTTCCTTGTGTATACGTTGATGCCTTTACATTGAGCGGTTATTGTCGCACCTATGTTTCCTATGTGACTTTTCATTTTTGCTCCGTCTTTGTTCTCTATCTCAATTGTTATTGTGTTGCCCATCGTTCTACTTGTTTAACTTGAAAATACAATGCCTCCTTCCTGTTGTTATATCTACAACCCTGTCGTATCTAGTTTGTTGCACTATAATATAAGCTTTCTACCATATTAGCCATTCATTCCTCTATTTGTTAGCTTATAAAGATCATGTGTTCCCCTCTTATTTGTCATATCTACATCTATGCCTTCTACCATGTGAGTTAGGTGAAATTATGTTCTTCTTTCCTAATTGATGCCATCATTCCTATGTTTCCTACCTTGTCATTACTGTTGTCGACATTTCTTTCACCTGGTTGGTACTGTTACACATATATTTGGTGAGGATGAGATAAATGCATGAAGGGTGTTGTTATGCCGTTAGATTTGAGGTCTTGAGTATAATTTTTCACACTTTGAAAGTTATTGATTTATTAATTTGCTTAGCTAGTTATCTCTCTAAGAAAAGGATTGGTCGTGATATTGAGGAATATTAATTGTGGTTCTTCTAGGAATCATCTACTGCTTCGCACAATTGTTTTCTTGTATGATATTCTATTATGTTCTAGTATTGTTCTATTGCTAGTCTTCTTTACAGGTTATATCAGTGAGTAACTTTTAACTACAAAGGCTCGTCACTACTTCACCGAGGTTAGTCAAGATACTTACTGAGTACATGAGGTCAGTTGTACTCATACTACACTTCTGCACCTTGCGTGCAGATTTTGGAGCGGAACTGCGGGTGATGTCGGGAGCTGACTCTAAAGATATTCATGCCTTCTGGATGTGGCTACCACTTTTCCTTGGGTAGTTCTTGACTTGAATTCTGTTTAAGTATATTTCAAACAGAAGTTGAATTTATTTCATATCTGTTTTTTCAATAATCTAGTCTTAGTAGCTCATTCTTGTACTACCAGTCCTTGGAATGTTGTTTGAAGTCCAGATATATCAATTGTTGATCATATTTTTTATTAGAATTGTATTAACTATTAATTGGCTGACCTAACGGGTCGGGTTAGGTGTCACCACAACCTGTGGATTTTGGGTCGTGGCAAGTTGGTATCAGAGCTCTAGGTTCATATATTCTACGAGTCATGAGCAAGTGTCTAGTAGAGTCTTGCGGATCAATATGATGACGTCCATGCCTATCTTCGAGAGGCTATGGGGCATTTAGGATAAACTTCCCATCTTTCTTTACTTATCCCGCGTCATTGATTTAGCTTGAAGCCTAACTCTTTGAATTCCTTCCACACATTTGAATGCACATGTGAGCGCTCGTTATATCGGCTGTACATCAACGACTTGTGATTCCATGGATGAGGTGCGAGATGTGATTTATGTGTGCTGATGATGGGTCAGTCTGGAGGATTTGAGATCGGGTTTTTACTGTAGCTTGAGCACGGGGATTTCAGTTGTGTGATCAAGTGCTTTTGGACTTATACATCTAGTAGTGTCCCTATGAGTGGAATTTGTGGCATGCGAGTGGTTGGATGACTAAATGATGAGTAGGATGTGGCTGCGGGCTATGTTCAGATGATTTGAATGTGACGAGAAGATCCTGCTTGAGTTGTGAAAAGGACTAATGGGTTCTTGATTTCTATCTTGATGTGACGTATAGTCTCGATTTATGAGTGTGTTGAAAGGTTTTTTCACATTGTTTAATTGTGGAACGAATTTTATTCTCATGACTTATTGATGAGTTCAGACTTAGGAAGATTAAGTGATGGCTTAGTAGTTGTGGCTTGAATCTGAGATTTACATTAGATGGTGTCGAGACTTGCGGTATTTCTATATCATTGTGGGTTATACATTTCAGTATCAAGAAGGTGAATGAAACGACTTTAGATTCACAGAAGGTCGTTTAATAGTGGGTGTCTCGGTTGTAGTATCTTGGGGTGCTACTATTGAATACATCGGATTATGGGCCTTAGGGCGGTGTGGTTTTTATGCTAGGATCTCTTATAGAAAGCTTTAAGGTAAGGATCGTGGTGTTCTCGCAAGGAGGGGTATCAACTTGAGGGTAATTTTGAAGGAACTCGGAGAAATAGGGCAGTTTGATAGTAGGTAGGATCAACACAGTTATGGCATGATCGGTTTTTTGGGTACTTATGATGTGGTGAGTCTCCACAAGTGTTTTGTGGCAGTGCTCTTGGGTTTTGGCGACTGCGTGGCTTGATTGAGTTAGAGGGATTCAATTCTGATAGCTTGGTTATGTGCAAATGGATTCCAAAGAGCTCTCGAGGATGTCTATCACGGCTCGAGGTGGATATTTCCTACTGGCGTAAGGAACATGTTGAGTATTGTGATTTTCTTCTAAATGAGATCAAATGGAAGATTTCTGATTGATCAGGTATGTATTCTGCTGGAGACTCAGAGATGATCATGAGATTCTTGTGCTTTTCATATGATGGCATGATAGGCGCGGTGTGTTGCGTAGGATTGAGATTTGCATGTGCAATATCACAATTCAGTTTCAAGGGAAGGTATTACTACTTGGTATTACCGGAGAAGGGTGTGCATTTCAGAAGGCGCATTGTGTTTTGACTTACGGATGCTTCATTCGTATTACGGTGCTCGCCTGGTTGATCGTCTGTTGATATTTAGATTTCTATATGTGGCACAAAGGAATTATAGAAGTATTCCTCGTGGATGATCGTGTATGAGAGATGTGTTAGACCTTTGGGCGATGGAGTTGGGATCATGTATGGTGATTTGTGTGTTTTATGGATTTGGAGACTGGGAGTTCTCAGAAGCAGATTGTTTCATGGTTGTGGACTGTGAAAATGTGGCCAGAGCTAGTAAGATGATAGTATGTGTTATGGTTATGTCATTGTGGACTTTTTGAGGGCTATTGTCTATTCAGGGATGACGGAAGTTTATTTAGGGGCCCATTGGTAGGGCTAATGAGGATATGTATTCTGTATCGGATCGGATTTGCTTGCTCCTGCGCAACTGTTACCACAGGTATATCATCGGGCGGAATTAATATTATTCGCACCTTGGTCTATGTTATGTGTTTCTCTCTTATGCTATGATGGATTGTGAGGGTTACATGATTCCTCGCACACATATTGTAATTTTGTGTAGGCCTTATGGCATTATGGGCGAGATGAACTTCGTGATGTTGACTTGCTTATTACTCCATAGTTGTGCTTGTCTCCCTCAGTATTGTTTGTGCCTAGTCATTTTACCACAGTTATATTTTGTGCACTCTATCGTGCTTGATGTTGACACACATGTGATTAGTGAGCCCGAGTATTATCGCTCGATGGGATCGGGTTGCGCGCCGCAATGGTACTGTGATGAAATGTAACCGCTTATGCTTATTTCGTGTATTTTTCTTTCACCTTGATGAAAATAGTTCATAGGAAAATGTTAAAAATTTCCCTGCCTGCTTAAATACTTAGTAGCCTTCTTATTTAACTTTCTTACTATTATCAGTCATGTCTGAATTATTACTTGGTGTACGGGACCGTGTTGTGTAGGGCTCCATATGGTTTTTGGTGAGACTTGCCGGTTGGGCTACTTGTATTTCTAGACCTGAGGTTTGCACTATCCTATTGGGATAAGGAATTTTCGGTAGAACAATACATATTTTCGCTAAGGATTTGGGCAACGGCCCTGGTCGGAAAAGTGAGCTTCTTGGCTTATTGATCAAATGAGTGGTTAAGAGATTATGCGTGTTTCTTTCATCATCGGCAGTGTACGAAGGTTTTGAACGATATTTTATTTGATATGAGGTTTACTACTGGTACATGATTTGGTTTTGGGCAGCCATGGTGGTCAGCAGTTAATATAATGTGATTACATCTTGGGTTATGCTTATCATTTAACATAGCTTGTTCAGACTTATACAGTGTGTCCATGTGAGATTCATGTCTTTTACTGAATTCCGGATGTTGGAAATTGGGTTCTAAGATTTACGGACTAAGGTTGAAGTAAGGATCTCCAGTTATAATGTGTTGATAGGCTTATATAGAGCGGTGTGATGTGGGATCACCCCCGGGTATGTGCATGGTAAGGTTACACCATGATTTCATGTACTTTGAATGACTCTTGGCACATTCGAGGACGAACATATGTGTAAGTGAGGGAGAATGTAACGACTCGACCGGTCGTTATGAGCATTTATACTTCGCTTGGTAGTTTGAGGGCACATGTATCTACGCATGATGTATCATTATCTGTGTGAATCGTCGATTTTGGTTTTTAGGTTATTCGAAATCGATTTGGAATAATGAATTTCATGAATTGAAGCTTTAAGTTGGAAGAGTTGACCAAGTTTAAATTTATATCATTTGACCTCGGATTGGAGTTTTGATGGTTGCATTAGGTCCGAATGGTGATTTTGGACTTGGGAGTATGCCCGGATTTGCATTTTGATATTTCTAGAAGGATTCTGCACTAATTGGCGAAAGCTGAAAATTTGAAGGTTTTGGAAAGTTCACAAGTTTGGCCGAGAGATGACTTTGATGATATCGGGTTCAAACTGTGGTTCCGGGGATTCGAATGGCTTTGTTATGTCATTTGGGACTTGTCTGCAAAATTTGAGTTCATTTCGAGTTGATTTAATATCTTTCGGCGCGAGTTTTTGTATGTTCGAAAGTTCATTAAGTTTGATTTGAGGTGCGATTCATCGTTTCGATGTTGTTATGCGTGATTTGAGGCCTCGAGTAGGTCCTTTTTATGTATAAGACTTGTTCGTATGTTCTTACGGGTTCTCGAGGGGCTCGAGTGAGGTTTAGGTTGTGTTGCGATCATTTTTTATATTTGTACGTCGTTTCTTCAAGCATAAATGGTATGGCATTAAGAAAATGAGCTCCAATTTCTGTTTTGATTGAAGAATTAGATCCGTATCGTAATTACAGACCCATAGAAAAAAGAATCGTCAAATTTGGTCATTGTATGAGGAGTTTATGGTCATTTTACTAAGAATTGGTTGCAAGATTTTTTTCATATTAATTACAAAATTGCCACTGACTTCGTATTTAAAAATATGTACTATTTTCAAATATTGAAACCCACATATCTCCTTCGTTATAAGGTGAAATGGAGTGATATAAAAGTTTAAATTGACTGAAACTTTACAAGAAACCCATTGGAGGCATCAAAAGTGAGTTTCAGGATTGTTTAACACTCAAAACGAGGCAAAACAGCTGGTCACAATTACTTAATATCGAGGGTTTGTTCATTTGGTCATATTTTGAGTTAGGGAGCTCCGATTTGGGATATTTTTGGAGGCGCTTTTCACCATATGGACTAGGGTAAGTGTTCTATTCTCGATTTTGGTTATACTTCATAAATCCACCTTCATTTTTTAGCATTTAATTGATGATTTCATAGTAAAATTTTTGTGTGTGTGTGTGTGTGTGGGGGGGGGTTGTCTTAAATTTTATAAAGTGATTTTTTGAGTTTTAAACATTGACTCGAGGTTGGATTTGAGTGAAACTAGTATGGCTGGACTCCTAATTGAATGGATTGTCAGATTTTGTGAGTTTCGTCGGATTCCGAAGTGCGGGCCCAGGTCTGACTTTTTTTTTACTTTGGGCTTTTGATTAAAGATTCGATCTTTATCGATTGAGTTTGTTTTCTTGGGCATTATTTGATGTATTCGAGTTGCTTTTGGCTAGTTTCGAGCTGTTCAGAGGTACGTACGTGCGAGATGGCATTTTTGGAGCATCGTTTCGCATGCTCGATACCGATTTGGCTTTTTTGAGGTTAGTGTCTTGCCTAACTTTGTGGAGGAAATTTTTCCTACTAATTACCATTATTTTCTACATGCGGGGGGGGGGGGGGGGGGGTGATGTATATATTAGGTGACGAGCGTACAACATGTGGCAGGGTTAATCATGCTCGGGGGTAAATTATACGATTAATTGTGCCTTGTAGAATTACGTGACCTTCTTGCTTCATGTATTACTTGACTTCTAGATTACTAAGAATACAACATTAAATGCTATAAATCAAGATTTAGTTTATTATAGCTTGATTAAAATTTGACGGGATTTTGAGAAATATTGATGAGTCTAATTCGGTCTTCATCATGCTTAATCACTAATACATTGCTACATCCATTATTCTTGAGATATTAAGTTCTATACTCGAGTTGTAGATCATTCTTGGGATTTTTTGAAATACTTGAACAATAAGGGTCTTGAGGATTTATTGATCTATTGTTGGCTTTAACGTTGTAATCGGGGTTCATTTGAAATATTCGTTTAACCACTCCCCTTGATGTTATTTATGCTTCCGACCTTGCTTGTCATTGATATACATATGCTTGGTGAGGAAGAATGTAAAGCACGAAGGGTGATGCCGTACCATTGCTTTTAAATTATCATGTGAGGAAGAGTGTAAAGCACAAAGGGTGATGCCGTGCCATTTCATATATTTTATCATGTGAAGGAAAGTTAAAAACACGAAGGGTGATGCCGTGCCATTTCATTTGTGAGTAAAATCATGAAGGGTGATTCCGTTCCATTTTATTTGAGAGTAAAAGCATGAAGGGTGATCCCGTTCCATTACATTTATATTATCATGATCTCATTTACATTATCATGTGAGGATGCGTGTAAAAGCATGAAGGGTGATGACGTGCCATTTAATTTATATCATCATGCTTTTATATTATCACGAGTTCATAGCATGTAGGGTGTTTCCGTGCAGGCGAGGACGAGGGACATGCATTATGTTGTGATATCTTTTCCTTGTGTATACGTTCATGCCTTTACCTTGAGCGGCTATTGTCACTCCTATGTTTCCTATGTGACTTTTCGTTGTTGTTCTGTCTTTGTTCTTTATCTCAATTGTTATTGTGTTGCCCATGCGTTCTACTTGTTTAACTTGCAAATACCATGCCTCCTTCCTGCTGTTATATCTATAACCATGTCGTATCTAGTTTTTTGCACTATAGTATAAGATTTCTACCATGTTAGTCATTCATGCCTCTACTTGTTAACTTATAAAGATCATGTGTTCCCCTCTTATTTGCCATATCTACATCTATGCCTTCTACCATGCTAGTTAGGTGAAATTTTGTTCTTCTTTCCTAATTGATGTCATCATTACTATGTTTCCTACCTTGTCATTACTGTTATCGATATTTCTTTCACCTGGTTGGTACTGTTACACATATATTTGCTGAGGATGAGATAAATGCACGAACGGAGTTGTTGTGCCGTTGGATTTGATGTCTTGAGTATATTTCTCACACTTTGAAAGTTATTGATTTATTAGTGTGATTTGCTAGTTATCGCTCTAAGGAAAGGATTGGTAGTGATGTTGAGAAATACTAATCGTGGTTCTTCTAGGAATCATCTACTGCTTCGCATAATTGTTTTTTTTTACACTATTCTCTTATGTTCTAGTATTATTTTATTGCTAGTCTTCTGTACATGTTATATCAGTGAGTATCTTTTAACTACAAAGCCTCGTCATTACTTTATCGAGGTTAGTCAAGATACTTACCGAGTACATAGGGTCAGTTGCACTCATACTACATTTCTGCACCTTGTATGCAGATTTTCGTGTGCAGCTGTGGTTGATGTCGGGAGCTGACTCTGAAGATATTCATGCCGTCTAGATGTGGCTACCACTTGTCCCTAGGTAGTTCTAGAGTTGAATTCTATTTAAGTACATTTCAAACAGAAGTTGAATTTATTTCATATCCATTTTTTCAATAATCTAGTCTTAGTAGCTCATGTCTTGTACTACCAGTCCTAGGAATGTTGTTTGGAATTAAGATATATCAATTGTTGATCATACTAATTTTATTAGAATTGTATTAACTGTTAATTGGCTACCTAACGGGTCGGGTTACGTGCCATCACAACCTGTGGGTTTTGGGTTGTGACAGTTTTATTTTGGAAAAGCTCTCCTCTTATTTTCTCTGCATACTCTCATTCTGATTGGTCTAATTTCCTAGATACATGTATACGGTCAAAATTGGGCCCAATTTTGTATTGCTAATCGAGACCAGGGTGGTAGGTCAAGATTAGACCTCACATTGTATCGGACCATGACACGAAGATAGATTGCTAATCTCATAAATCAGTGACCGATCAAGATTGATACCAGCCATGATCGAGACCGAGCGAGATAGAGATCGAGCGACACCGAAGAAAGCCTGTTGAGTCGAATAACGAAAAGCCGAGATATTCGTGATCGGGAAAGGATCGTGACAGAAATCTCGGCACGTATCAAATCAAGACCGGTTAATTAGCCAATCAGGAGATTTTCTTCTGTATTTGGAATGTACCATAAGTAGAACTCATCTACTATGTAAAAGGGGTCCCAATCATTTTGTAGGCATCATATTGACATCATACTCACGCATAACAAAGCACTATATTACATTGTCTCTCTTAAGCTCTCTTATTCTGTTGTTCAGTTCTTACTCTTCAATAAAATACTCAGTTGGTTCGAGGGCGATCTAGTTGCATATCACATTGGTTTGCTTTATTTTACAGATAATTTCTAATATCAATTTTCATATTTCTCAGTTTGTGCCAAGTGAAATCACATATCCTTAAACCACTTATAAATTTAATTGTTATCCGATTTTAAAGGTAAACAATACATGTTATTGCAGTTCCTTTATAGAGAATTATTGTTTTTTGCTCTAATTTACAGCTTGTTTCGATGGTTGTTACATATCGTATCGTATTGTATTGTATTGTATTGTATCGTTTGATAAATACAATGTTTGGACAGATTGTGTCGTTTGCCATCATTTCATGATATCACGCACCAACAATATGAAGAATAAACTTGAAATATTATAAAGAAAAATTATGATAAATAGTAAAATTATAATATATAAAGGTAGGGTAAATGATAAAATAAATTATTTAATAATAATAATAAGGGTGAGATTGAAAGAAAAAGACTAGATAACAACGCGACCACACCAAATTGGTCGTTATATAAAGTGACACATTTCGTCTTTATGTAACGACGAATTTAACGATACGATACAATAAAATTTAAGTAACGATCAAAATAAACACCGTGTTTAAAGTACCAATACGATACAATACAATGGATAACAACCATCCAAACAAGCTGTTAGTAGTATCATGGATAGCCAAGAAACAACTCACATTTTTTGTTTCAGTTCTAAAGCCGAATATCAAGAAGCTCTTGCTACAGTTGCAGAAAGTCTTTAATTTACCATACAGTTATACAATCAACGCACTAAAAAAGAAATGTCGTATCTACAAAGAAGAAAAAAAGAAAAGCAGGATGAGAATGCCTGCATAATTGAAATATGAAGAGCATAAAAATCTTGTGGATTTGATACCACCAAAATCATAAGACTTTTAGTTCCAAAGAAGAAAAACTTTCAAACTAGTGACACTCTACCAGATGTTTCGTCGGTAACATTGCCTAAACTGAAATTAATATGCAATAATTTTGTTCTCCTTCCTTTCGGTATTTACAAGGAGTAAGAATGTCTCTTCCTATGAAATTGTTTTACTAACCAAGTCACGAGACCCACTTTGTCAGCACCCGTTGAATAAATTTATGCTCACATTAGAAGCTGCAAAAATTGAAAAGTTACATATATAGAAATTTATTAGGCAATCTTACTGTCATGATCCGAATTTTCACCGTTGGGACCTTGATGACGCCTAACATTTCACTTGTTAGGCAAGCCAACTTAGAGAATTATTAAGAAAATTCTTATTCAATTCGGTAAACAACAACAAATAAATTAAAACGAATTAAAATGAGTGCAAAAATATATAACAGCCTCAATGTATACTACTACCCGGATCTGGAGTCACAATTCACGAACTTCTAAGATTTACTACAAGTAAAAGTCTGAAAGAAATACAACTGTTTTTGAATGGAAAGAAACAGTAAAGTGCAATTTCCAGAAAGGGACACCAGGGCCTGCGGACGCCGGCAGATCTACCATGGGTCTCCTGACGAATGAACCAGCAGCTAACCTCACAATCAGCTCGGACGAGCACCAAAATCTGCACAAGAAGTGCAGAGTGCAGTATCAGTACAACCAACCCCATATACTGGTAAATGCCAAGCCTAACCTCGACGAAGTAGTGACGAGGCTACGGAGGGTCACTCACACTACAGCCTGTACGAAATATATATAATAAAATAGAATAGGAAATGTAGAATAGAAGAAAATAGTAAACTATAAGAAATACAACAACTCCCGAAAATAAATCAACACTGTTCAGAAATTACCATCCTTAAGTGCAAAAGAGAGTACCGTAAGGCTAACACAGCTCAGGGAAACATAAACACATAGGTTGTTGCGGCGAGCAACTCGATCCCACCGTACATCTCATATTCCTCCCTTATTTCCTCATAATAGCATAAAGAACATTGAATATAAACAAAAGTGTTGCGGCGTGCAACCTGATCCCACCATTTCACAATAAACACAATCATAGTTCACCCTTATACCTGTCGCGCCCCCCTTTTTTCCCTCCTCGCGGAGATCGGGTTCAGGACATTCTTGGGACAAACTCCTTTGGAAGGAAGAAGTTAAAGGAAGAGTCGCCACTTAACGATTTTATGGTGCGTTAGGGCACCTGAGTAATTAACTCATGAACTAGTTTGCATTACCATAGATTGAGTAAGGGCTTGAAGTTATCCTAAGGAGAAGGTGTTAGGCACCCCTCAGGATCCACAACTGTGGGTCCCGGCCAAATGGTTTCGTGAATTCAGACAATAAGCAAATAACAAACAAGGCTCACATAAGAGGGGATTTTAAACAAGTATAGAAGTTTTAGTGAAAGTTTAAAAGAAATTAGAAGTAAACATTTGAGAACATATCCTAGTTTAAAGTAATACGGATCACATCAATGCAATACCCAGTAATCACTCCTCGAAGAGGGGCTACACGTGGTATTAGCACACCGGTCATCATATCCATATTCTACCCTTCCAATCCGTGAAGGTAATTAAAGCGTGTGTTGGTCACAGATTCTATTGCGTGATATTACCCCTCCCATCTTATCAGTCCTGGAGGAAGTTAGGACTACTATCCTAAAGGGTAGGTACTAGGCAGAACCCCTAGGTTTAAATGACAGATTCTAAGCGACATATAAAACATGTAGGACTGCAAGCATAGAGGACACACAGGAGAAGATATAAGGCTCATGAATTCCTCCACAAATTAGTACACATAACTAGCATGACTCGAACACAAAGAGGTCTTTGAATTTCAGAACCTAAGGCAGGATGTTTAAGTGAGAATACAGTAATGGGGCAGTTTGATTATTGAGTTTCAGAAGAAATCTTTTACCAGTTCTAGAATATGAATTCTGATATGGAATTATCCAAACAATACAAAGGGACATTTTTCCCAGTTTTAATAAACTTAATGCCTAAGGCTTTCCTAGGCGGGTTTAACAAACTCCAGTTATCCTGTTTAGACTTAATTGTGGTAAAGGAGTAAGTATTTAAACTAATGTGAATGCAGTGTCCTACAAAACAGGATATCTAAATACATACAGGGTGTGGAATGATGCAAACCTACGTATGCTTTTCTAAATGCACGAACGTTTTCAGAAATCAACTACTATTATTCTTTTAAGGCAGAATTTACTTATTAACACATCTTTTTGACTCGAAACAGGAAATACAGAAGCGTAGTTAAGTTGTTGAACCTAGCACATGATTTCTAATGCAAATAGCAGTATGTCCTTAACACATGAGTTTGGCATAGGTAATATGAGCATGCTGAGAATGAATCCTAAGGGGACATGATTTCTAAGATGCAAAATTTGACAATAAATGTTTTTAACCTAAAACAGGATTTCTAGACATGGTGATCGTGATGATGCAGGAACAAAAACATTATAACAACCGTTTTATAGTTATTTAACTACGAACATGATTTCTAAGTGAGGCATGAGTATGGTAAAGATGCTGAGATAAACGGGCCTAAAACATGTTTTCTAATGAATGCATGGCAGGTATTCCTAAGCATGGTAACTATTGCACACATACAAAATAAATCCTATAGCATGGTTTCTACCCATAATTATACTAAGCATGCACATCCCCGCCCATTTCACTATCCAGCCCATAGCCGTTTTTACAATTAATTATTACAGACCAGCCTTGCACAAACTCCATAAATAAGGAAATTAAGAAGTTACATTATAGAAGGCCTAATAGTAGGCCCAATTCCTCTGATCCAACAATGCCATATGCCATGACCTTTTGTAACCCAGGTGCGTCAGAGTTCCTAAGGATCTCAGAAGACCCCAGGTTGTGCTCACACCCAAGTACCCTAGCCAGTGCAGTGTGGAATGCCAGCCTTGTGTGTCAGAGTTCAATGGGTACTCAAATGGCCCCAAGGCAGTGCTCACACGAAGGGGGATGAATTTAGAACTAAGAGTAGTGAGATGTGCCTATAGTTTAGAAAAGAGTTGAGTTTGAAAAGTAGCTTTTGGGAATAACTGTTTTGAAAGATAGCTTCAGAAATCAACATGAGAGTTTGTTTTATGAAAACTGGTTTGCAGAAGAAAGAAACTAGACAATCAGCAACCCAGAACATACATGGTTTAGGAAGCAAACACAAGTAGGGATAGGGGGACTAGGGGATAAATAAGTCACATAGTAGAGGCAGACTTGCACACAAATAGTCCTTAGGCTAGTGCTATATGGTTTAAGCAATCACAACCTAGTTATCACAGAATGTTCATGCAGGGAATCTAACAGAATCAGATTGAGGGGTGTCAAACAGAGTCACATATTAGGTACAAGATTAAGATTACATAATAACTAAGTATTAGGGGGTGTATGCTCATATTGTTGGGAGTTAGGCGGATTCATGATGGAAACATGTAAGGGAAAGCAGTAGTCATGTTAAATTAAAGGGAAAGGGGAATCGCATAAGCAAATAGACGTGAGAAACATGTTGAGTTGGATGCTATAAAATTAAACTAGAAATATACCAGTTAGGAGTAAGAATGACTGCAGAATGAAGAGCAGTATTGCGAAGGACAACAGAGTAGTAGTGTGTAGATGCAACAGAACAGGAGAGAAGCAGAGCAATAACACAATAGTCAACCTTGGCTTGTAGCCGGGTAACACATAAACAGTAGCAAGTAACACCAGAAATAACAGAGTAGAGAGCTTTTGTGTAAGAGAGATAACGTTTTAACCAAAAGTGTTCTGTGTCTATTGGTTGTGTATGCTAAAGAGAGTAGGGTGTTTATAATTCTGAAAACAAGTAGAGAAAATAAGGTAAAGAATAATTAGTCTAATATAATTATGGAAATAATAACCAATCAGTATCAATTAAAGGCCTGGACTCCCTTTAATTAGGGAGTCAAGTTCAAACGGTCCAATCAGAGTTAAATAAGGAAAAAAAATCAACTAGAGTGATCTTACCATAACGGGGGTAGTAAAAGCATGGAGTGTGTAATAAAGACCAGGTTCATAACACGTAATTAAGGAAAGTACACACTGATAGCATATTAACAAACAAAGCATGGGTTTAATTCTGAAAATTAGTCGAGGGAATCTCGACTATAATTGAAATCACAGGGAATCAGGCATAATCAAGGAAAGTATCACACAATCAATAAAAGTAATTCAAAAAATCAGTACAGAACATACGAAATCATAGGTTCGAAGAGAACATCATAGATTCAGTAGAGGGTATCAGGAACCCTAACCATGAATTAGCGTAAGAAACATAGAGCACATAGAGATCCTACAAGAAGTATACAGATTGGCTAAACATAGCAAACAAGACGGATTAAAAAACCTAAATATTGGGGATTTTCCGTAAGAAGCTTTGAATCAAAACGTATTAACAAAGAAAAACATAGAATAACATTAAAGCAGAAGTAAAGGAAAATCTATTTTGAAAGGGGTTTGTGAAACCCTAGTTTTAAAAATAGAAAGATCGTTTAAAGATGAAAGTTTTCAGAGAAAATACATAGAAAGAAACTTCGGAATACTATAGATCTAGAGTAAATCTAGAATAAATCAAAAGATATAGGGTTAGGGTTTCATGGAACCCAGATAAGTAAGAAGAACCTCAAAGACAACACCGGCCTAAGCCGGAACATGTTGTAAACTTACTCAAACGGCCGGGGAGGCCGGAAAGTGGCATGGGACCATGGGAGATGAGTTGGACCGCTCCAGGTTCGCCTGAGAGCCCCAGAGCATCACTGGACTAGTGCAAAGTGGACAAATAGCCATGAGACGATGAGCCATGGTTTCTGGTGAGAGAACTAGTCGGAGAAGATGATCGGACTCCATCGGAGAAGAGAAGCCAAAGGAGGCTTCTAGAGAGAACTTAGAGCGTTAAGAGAGAGATAGAGAGAGAGTGGGTGTTTAGAGAATGAGGGGTCGGAGGGGGTAGTGCTTAGGTTTAATTATGATAACCCTGATCTTGGTCGTTGATCTCATTTGATCAACGGTTCAGAACAAGTGTGGGGTTGGGCCGGGTTATTTATGGGTTTTGGGCTGGGTTGGTTAAGGGGTTTTAGGTCAAGTGGGTTGAGTCTAAAACTGGTTATAATTTAAATAGAAATGGGCTAAACGTTAAATGCCCAATTAAATAAGATCATTAATTAATAAAATAGCTAATAATTGTGTAAAAATAAATTGAGACTAAATAAATAAAATTAAGGCGATTGACTAAGATATAAAAATTATAAATGATCATTCGCTGATTTTAAAAATGGTATAAATGCACATTTGTGCTATAATTGCAAAAATTGCTGAAATTAACCAAATCATGCCAATATTGGCTAATTTGTGAAATAATAAAATCCTAAGGGACTTAAGTGGGATATAAATAACACGTTGAGTAAGAAAATGATTTGAAATTATATTATTTATGAATAATTATGGAATATAAAGTATTAAATAAACAGGAAAGTAATTTGATAAAAATACGAAAAACTGTGAGAAAATACCAGTTAATGTAAGGAGTGATTTTGAAAGTATATATAATAATTTGAGGGAAAATTGGGTGTCAAAAACTGCCCCTCTTTACCCGGAAAGGATGAAAGAGTGTTTGGGTAAATATATGATGGCCAATTTTGACTGGAGGAAAATAGTATGAAAGATTTAGGCCGCACCCTGGCTTCTGAGCTGCCTACATATCCCTGGTTGTACAGGAATCAGGCCGTATGTAGTTCATGAGTCACCGACGAAGTATATCGGTTAAGACTCACAAGGACGGATGCAAGGTGCAAGGTGCAAGGTGCAAGGTAAGGTGAACAAAATGGCTTACGGGGTGGTTAGGAGAACTGGAGCGGTCCGCTCCTGGCTGGCTAGCTGTTCTTAGCCGGATTTCCTGCAAATGAATAATAAGCATAGATTGTGCGTAATTTAAACATGATGCAGATTCCCATTGGACTATGAATGTTGTCCTTAGACCATGATGTCCTGGGCCATGAATCGCTTGATGCGGGATTCACTGGCTATGAAATGATGTTCTCGGGCCATGAGGATGGTGCCTCCTAACCGTGATGCCTTTGAATAATGATATGTAGAGTGATACAAAGGGATCCGCGGGCCATGGAATGATGTTCTCGGGCCATGAAGATGGTGCCTCTGAATGATGACGCCTTTGGATAGGTTGGCGATATTTCAGCCCATGAGAAGTGCAATAGTATGATGCTGACAAGACAGAGCTTAGTCTTGTGAATTAAAAAGAGCAGAGCTTAGCCCGAAAAGAAATAAAGTAGATAATGGCATAGACGATGATTGCTTTAAAAGGTAAATGAGAGGCAGCGTTTAGCCCCCAGAAGGCAGAATGGTAGCCTTATGCAAGAAATAAAATGCAGATGGAGGTAGAGCTTAACCTCGGAAGGCAGAATGGTAGCCTTATGCAATACGGGAAATAAAATGCAGATGGAGACAACGGTTAGTCTCGGAAGGCAGAATGGTAGCCTTATGCAATGCGGGAAATAAAATGAAGATGGAGACAACGTTTAGTCTCGGAAGGCAGAATAGTAGCCTTATGAAATGCGGGAAATAAAATGCAGATGGAGACAACGTTTAGTCTCGGAAGGCAGAATAGTAGCCTCATGCAATGCGGGAAATAAAATGCAGATAGAGACAGTGCTTAACCTCGGAAGGCAGAATGGTAACCTTATGCGATGCGGGAAATAAAATGCAGATGGAGGTAGAGCTTAACCTCGAAAGGCAGAATGGTAGCCTTATGCAGGAAATAAAATGCAGATGGAGGTAGAGCTTAACCTCGGAAGGCAGAATGGTAGCCTTATGCAATGAGGGAAATAAAATGCAGATGGAGACATCATTTAGTCTCGGAAGGCAGACTAGTAGCCTTATGCAATGGGGGAAACAAAATGCAGATGGAGACAATGCTTAGTCTCGGAAGGCAGAATAGTAGCCTTATGCAATGCGGGAAATAAAATGCAGATGGAGACAACGTTTAGTCTCGGAAGGCAGAATAGTAGCCTTATGCAATGAGGGAAATAAAGTGCAAATGGAGACAACGTTTAGTCTCGGAAGGCAGAATAGTAGCCTTATGCAAGATTTAAAGGAAGGACAACAGAAATTCTTAGTTGGCGTTAATTGCGGTAGAGCATTGTGATAATGAAGCATCATTTGTGCTGATAATAAATGTTGGGGTGTGCGATGAGTTTGAGGAATGATATCTGTCCTTTGAACGGATAATATGTTTCGGAGCTTTTGCAATTTTGTGCCTGCATCCAAAGAAAGATCGTGAATTTTGTAAGGGGAAGTTTAGTTCGCATTCCCGCTGGCTCTACTTGGACGTTGGCTTAATCACGATACTGTTCGCATCATTGGGGCAGCGCTCGCTAAACAAGCTGTTTCGATAAATATGCATGATTTTGTAAAAGTATAATATATAATCTAAAATAGTTTTAGATGAACCGATGACATGACATGGTTCGAGACATTGCAACCTCTCCTGCTGTGGAATTTTGAGGGTCCTCCTCAAAATTCTGCCCCAGTTTACTGGGTGGATGCCTCTGACTGCTGCTCATGCCGTGGCTGGCTGAACTTGCTTCAGAATTTTGCACCAGTTGGCTGGTTGAATACTTCTAGCCTGCCGCTTGCTTCGGAATTTTGAGGGTCATCCTCAAAATTCTTCCCCAGTTTTCAATTATGGGGAAAAATAGATTTTTATTGAATTGTGACCGAACCCATAGGGCTGCCTACGTATCCCCTCTTAAACGGGAATCAGGCCAGGCGTAGTTCAATTTACATCATTGAGAAAACGTGAAGATTACAAATAGTTACGCTTGACCATATTTGAATTGATTGGTTTTTTCCAGACTTCTCCATCCATTTCTGCAAGTATGAGTGCTCCTCCTGTCAGCACTCTGTGAACCATGTACGGGCCTTGCCAGTTGGGAGAGAACTTCCCCTTGGCTTCATCTTGATGTGGAAAGATTTTCTTTAATACCAGCTGCCCTGGTGTAAATCGTCTTGGCTTGACTTTCTTGTTGAAGGCTCTGGTCATTCTGTTATGATATAGTTGACCATGACAAACTACATTCATTCTTTTTCCGTCTATGAGGGCTAGCTGCTCATAACGACTCTTTACCCACTCTGCATCGCTAAGCTCAGCTTCTTGTATAATTCTCAGAGATGGGATCTCCACTTCGGCAGGAATTACAGCTTCTGTACCGTTAACTAGCATATAGGGAGTTGCCCCGGTTGATGTGCAGACTGTGGTGCGATATCCCAATAAGGAAAATGATAACTTCTCGTGCCATTGTTTGTGCCTTTCTATCATATTCCTTAGTATTTTCTTTATATTTTGTTGGCGGCCTCAATGCCTCTATTCATCTGAGGTCTGTAAGCTGTGGAATTCTTGTGTTTGATCTTGAAGGTTTCACACATGGATTTCATCAAGTCACTGTTGAGATTAAAACCATTATCGGTGATGATTGACTTTAGAACTCCGAATCGACAAATAAGGCGGTCGCGGACAAAATCGGCCACAACTTTCTTGGTAACTGCTGTGCACGAGGCTGCTTCGACCCATTTAGTAAAGTAATCAATGGTGACCAATATAAACCTGTGTCCGTTAGATGCGGCAAGCTCGATTGGTCCAATGATGTCCATGCCCCAGGCGGCGAACGGCCAGGGTGAACTTATGGAATTAAGATCACTGGGAGGTACCTTTATCATATCTCCATGTATCTGACAACGGTGGCATTTTTGGACATACTGGATGCAGCCGTTTCCATAGTCATCAAAAAGTAACCAACTCGGAGTATCTTCTTTGCTAAAACGAAACCATTCATATGTGGGCCGCAGGTCCCAGCATGAACTTCTTTCAATAATCTCGATGCCTCTTCTGTGTCGACGCACCTTAGAAAACCCAAATCGGGAGTCCTCCTATACATGATTCTTCCGCTGTGAAAGAAATTGTTAGACAACCTTCGAAGCGTGCGTTTCTTAGTGGCATTTGCAAGCTCCGAGTATTCTCCTTTTGCCAAGTATTCCTTGATATCATGGAACCAAGGATTTCCGTCTGCTTCCTCTTCGACATGGGCACAGTAGGCTGGCTGATTATGGATTTTCACCGGAATAGGATCAATGAAGTTCTTGTCTGGATGTTGAATCATAGATGACAAAGTAGCCAAAGCATCGGCGAACTCGTTCTGGATTCAGGGGACATGCCGAAACTCTTATTTTGTGAACCTCTTTCTCAACCCCTGAACGTGATGAAAATAGGGTAATATCTTGGAATTCTTGGTTGCCTATTCTCCTTGTACCTGATGTACCGATAATTCTGAATCACCAATCACTAACAGCTTCTGGACGTTCATGTCAATGGCCATGTTGAGTCCCAAGATGCAGGCTTCGTATTCGGCCATATTGTTGGTGCAAGGGAACCTGAATTTGGCGGATACTGGATAATGCTGACCGGTCTCTGATACTAGTACTGCTCCAATACCGACTCCTTTGAAGCTTGCTGCTCCATCAAAGAACATCCTCCAACCGTCGTAGGATTCTGCAATTTCTTCTCCAAAGAATGATACCTCTTCATCAGGAAAATACGTTTTTAGGGGTTCGTATTCTCCGTCTACGGGATTCTCAGCAAGATAGTCTGCTAGAGCTTGTCCTTTAACTGCCTTCTGACTCATGTAAACAATGTCGAATTCACTTAGCAGGATCTGCCAGTTGGCTAGCTTTCCAGTGGGCATGGGCTTCTGAAAGATATACTTCAATGGATCCATCCTTGATATGAGATATGTTGTGTAGGCACAGAAGTAGTTCCTCAGCTTCTGTGCGACCCAGGTCAAAGCACAACAAGTGCGTTCTAATAAAGAATATCGGGCCTCATACAGAGTGAACTTCTTGCTGAGGTAATAAATAGCTTGTTCTTTCCTCCCCGTTTCATCATGTTTCCCAAGAATGCAACCGAAAGCTCCATCTAGCATTACAAGGTAGAGTAACAGAGGTCTACCTGGCTCAGGTGGTACCAGAATCGGTGGTGTTGAGAGGTACTCCTTGATTCTGTCGAAATCCCTTTGACAATCCTCGGTCCACTTAGTTGCAGTGTCCTTCTTCAGCAACTTGAAGATCAGCTCACAGATGACTGTAGACTGTGCTATAAACCGACTGATGTAATTAATCCTCCCCAAGAAGCTCATCACCTCTTTCTTGTTCCTTGGTAGTGGAAACTCTTGAATGGCTTTGACCTTGGACGGATCTAACTCTATTCCTCGGCGGCTTACAATAAATCCTAGCAAATTCCCAGCAGGAACCCTGAATGCACACTTCCCGGGGTTTAGTTTCAGATTGTATTTTCGTAACCGGTTGAAGAATTTTCCCAAATTCTCCATGTGATTAGAAGCTTTATTTGATTTGATAATGACGTCATCTACGCACACCTCGATCTCTTTATGAATCATATCATGGAATATGGTGGTCATGGCCCTCATGTAAGTGGCCCCTGCATTCTTTAGACTGAATGTCATCATCTTGTAACAATACACTCCCCATGGCGTAATGAACGCCGTCTTCTCAGCATCTCCCTCATCCATCCAAATATGGTGATAACCAGCGAAGCAATCCACAAAGGATTGCAATTCATGCTTGGCGCAGTTGTCAATTAAAATGTGTATGTTTGGCAAGGGGAAGTCGTCTTTCGGACTGGCCCGGTTGAGATCCCGGTAGTCGAAGCAGACTCTGACCTTCCCATCCTTCTTTGGCACAAGTACAATGTTAGCTAAACATGTCGGATATTCCAATACCCGGAGAACTTTGGTGTTGATTTTCTTGGTAACCTCTTCTTTGATTTTCAAACTCATGTCGGGTTTGAACTTTCTGAGCTTTTGTTTCACTGGCGGACATGTTGGATTGGTTGGCAGTTTGTGAGCCACAATAAACTTAGACCAGTCATGTCATCATAAGACCATGCAAACACATCCTCATACTCTCTTAGAAACTCTGTGTATTCTTTCTTCTCTGATGGTGACAAATGAGTGCTGATACGAGTTTCCTTGACGTTTTCTATGTCTCCCAGGTTGATAACTTCGGTCTCATCCAGGTTGGACAAGTATGTTCTCAAAGTTCTCAACTTCTTTGAAAATCTCGTCAGGTATGATATCTTCTTCTTCTGAATCACTATTCTTTTGTTGTGTTGTCTCGTTGCATGTCATAGTCATCGGTTCATCAAGACAAGAAATAGTAATGCCTGAGGCTCGTCGGGCTTTGGTTGTCTTGATAGACCAGTTCTTGAGATATGCCCTTGATCACAGTCTGTATGGAAGGGCCTTCCTCCCCCTCCTCCTCGAGGACAACACAGTTATCCATATCATTATTATGTAGAAACAAGATCATCATTGCCACAAGTGCTTCTTCTTCATCGGAACCGTAGATAGTGTCAGCTTGCTTGAAAGTCTGCTCAAGATGAGGTATCGGCTGTTCCAAAGGGTAATAGGGACTGCGCCAAGGTGGCGTCCGGTCGTTGAATTCCTGCCAGGTGTACTCATACCCCATACCAAAAGTGGTACCATGCTCCTTGAGCTTTATAGGCTTCATGATCTCTTGGAGGTTTTTATCTGTAAAGACCCTTAAAATTTTCTTATTCAAATTAATGCCCGAATGAGTCCCCGAGTTGTTTTTATTCTGGAAAATTTTAAAACGGACCTAAATTGAGTAAAAATTACTCCGGGACTTAGAGAATAAAATTTTCCAGAAAGTCGGCAATATGCGACGCACTATCCGATCGCATAATGTGTATGCGGACCGCATAATGATCGCGTACACGGGCAGATCACTGCCCTATTTGAGGACACCTATGCGGTCCAATATGCGATCGCATTTCGCTTCTGCGGACCGCATAGCTGTCGCATTGTTGCCCTTTGATTTTTGGGAGGGAGGTTATGCGACGCACTATGCGATCACATAACGTGTACGTTGACCGCATAATGGTCGCATACCTGGGCATATTGTTTTCGATTTTGGCACATCTTGAGGGACATTCTGCCATCGACTCTGCGGACCACATGTCAGAATGCGATCGCATTCCTGACCGCATTCTTGTGTCGGGCTCCTATTTTTCTAATTTTAAAACCCGACCCCAGTTCCTTAAAACACCCCTCCCCTTCATTTTTAACCATTTTCTGAAAAAAATTAGAGAGTGGGGAGAGAGGATTCTTGAGAGAGAAAGCTTCATCTTTATCAATTGGATTTTTCAAGTCACTCAGGCCTGGAAATTTCGAGTAATCATCTTGTTCTTCATTCTAGCAGGTAAGAATCCCCAACCCTTTTCCCATTGATTTTCAGGTTTTAAACAAAAATGGGACTCTCATGAATTGATTCTTGAAAATATAAGTTGATACCTTGCATGCATGCTCATTAATGTCCATAATCTACTAAGGGGAGAGAGTTGGGGTAAAGTTCACAAAGAAGGGGTGGTGATCTAATGGGGTCTCATAGCATTTGATAAAATGCTTAAAAGAGTTCAAATTTTATGCATGATTTCCAATTCTGAGTTGAATATGTTTAATTGTGAACTAGATTGACGGTACTAGTCGATTCGGTGATTTGTGAGTAAAACTTAAAAAGGGANTTAAAAGAGTTCAAATTGTATGCATGATTTCCAATTCTGAGTTGAATATGTTTAATTGTGAACTAGATTGACGGTACTAGTCGATTCGGTGATTTGTGAGTAAAACTTAAAAAGGGATTTCGACCCCAGGTATGTATGGCTAACTTTAACCTTTGTAGAATCCTCTTGTTGGGTCCGAGTATACGGTATGAGTACCTTATTTGAAAATATGTGAATTGATTGTTCAAATGTGTTGAGACGTAAGATTCTATTCTCTGATCGTCCTAGTTGATTGCTATACTACCGTGCTATATGAGATTGTGAAAGGTGTTTTGATGTGCCTATCCTATTATGTGCAAAGTTCGTAAAAGCTAGAGGATATCGATATGAAAGTATGTGTTAATGAATGAAATAATGTTAATATTCCCAAGTGTGGGAATGTATATGATGGCTAAAAATCGTGCGTGGTAAGTAATGAAAAAGGGTATTGTGAAATGATGTAAATGGGTTGAACGATTATGGTAACACCGTGTACATGAATTACTGCTTGGTGAGAGTCATTGTGCCTTGAGCTCAAATAACAAATTGTTGATATGAACTTGTGTTCCTTGAAATGAAGAATTCTTGTGATTTGATTGTTTGTGGTTGTTCTTACGAAATATGATTGTCGGGTGGGATCGGGTTGTGCGTTGCAACACGAACTAATAAGGATAATGAGATGTAAGGTAATAAGGGTGGCCGGGGTAATAAGGGAGGCCGAGGTAATAAGGATGGAATGTGATCATTATCACTATTGAAATGAAAATCTATGATGTGAGGTAATAAGGGTGGCAGAGGTAATAAGGGTGGAATGTGATCATTATCACTATTGAAATGAAAATCTGGGAAACTCTCGAATATGGTGATGTTGAACGGGAAAAAGGAGAGATTGTGAAACTTGTTGATTTTGGTTGCTTCTTTCCACGTGCATTGATTGATTGGTTCTATTACTGTCTCTTATCTGTGTATTGTTTGATTGTACTTGGGATAATGTCTGTTCATACATACTAGTACTATTCCAAAGTACTAACGTGCCTTTTGCCGGGGGCGCTACATTTTCTTATATGAATGTAGGTAGTTCTACAGCAGGTAATTCTGCCCACAGTCAGTAGTGCCTCCTCTCCTTTCCGTCAGCTGTTCTGGTGAGCCCCACTTCCTCCCGGGGCCACGTGTGGCTCATGTCGCCTTATTTTGAGTTTATGGTGTAGTGTAAAGCATAGCCGGGGCCTTGTTGCCGGCAAGTATTATATAAATCTTTTGTAATCATAGAGGCTCCGTAGACATAATGTGGGTAGTGTACATATGTATTTTGGGTAAGTAATGGTACAGTTCGGAATCGTGATCCACGTTGGTAAATGTTGTGTGTATTTTGTAAGTGTTTGGTATCATATGTTGGTAATGATAATAAAGGTAGAAATGAATTCAAGTTGTAAGCTTATGCTAAGTTATAAATGGATATTTCACATGAATAATGTATATTGAAATCGCGGGGTAACGCGTGGGATAGGAAAGGCAAATCAGGCTCGCTTGACCGGGTTCATTCGGTTAAGCACCGGTCTCCCCCCTCAATTTTGGGGCGTGACAAACTTGGTATCAGAGCCTAAGGTTTTTAAAGTGTCGTAGGATGTCTCGGAGCTGTGTCTAGTAGAGCCCTTCTTATCGGTGTATTGTCGACCACGTCTATAATTAGGGGGCTACATGGACATTTAGGAAACTCCCTTGTCATTGTTTTTCTATATCGTTCGGTGAAGTGGAAAGTGAAAATATCCTTGTCTAACTAGGCCAATGCCACCCCAAGCGTGGCTGTGAATTCTGTACTCGATGGTGCGGGTGAGAGCGAATCCCCGACCTTGAATCCACCTGGCATTTCTGTTCCAGACCAGAGTGTTCATATTCAAGCTGCGGCGGAGTGTGCTGCAATCCCTTTCGCTGATATTCCTGATCCTTCTTCGGTTCTAGCTTCAGGTCCCGGTATTTCTGATGGGGACCTCATGGGAGCTGTTCATATGTTGATTAGTTAGTGTCCGCTCAGGCCCAAAGATCTAATGCTGCCCCTGCACCCTCTAGCGGACAGGGAGATTCCACCGGTTCCAGAGTCAACCAGTTTCTGCGGTTGCCCCCTCCAGAGTTCTCAGGTATTGATCTGGAGGCCGATCTGCAAGATTTTTCTAGATGAGATGTGCAAGACGCTTCGGGTTATGAAGGCTACAGAGACAGAGGGGGTTGATTTAGCATCTTACAGGCTGAGGGGAGCACCGTATTCATGGTTCGAGATATGGGAGAATTCCCGTGGGGAGGGAAGTTCTCAGGCGAGATGGAATGAGTTCGTTGATGCTTTCATGGATCACTTCTTTCCTGCCGAGGCTATGGAAGCCCGTGCTATGGAGTTTGAGGTTCTCAAGCAGGGTAAAATGAGTGTGTGGGAGTACCACATCGAGTTCGTGATATTGTCCAAGTACGCTCCTCAGTTGGTATCGACTATGGGTGCCAGAGTTTGTTGGTTTGTTCAGGGCCTCAGTCCCTTGGTTGTGAATGAAGCTGCTACAACTGCCTTTCACTCAAACATGAATTATGGTAAGATAGTGGGATTCACCCAGTCCACGGAGGCTAGAAAATTTAAGATAAGGTCGGAGAGGGAGAGTATTAGCAGGGCCCGGTCAGCGGGCCACTCGGGGAGTTCAGTTGGAGGAGGGAGACCAGTTCAGGGGAGAGGACCATCAAGGCCATCCCAGTCTTATGCTCAGTCCTCATCCAGTGCACCGCCATCAGTGCACCGTTATCAGCAGAGCAGTCGCTGTGGACCAGGATCAGACTGTAGGAGACCCCATCAGTCCGGTCGTCCAGGAGAGAGGTTCCAGAAGCAGAGAGGGCTCTATGCCCTAAGTGTGGGAGGCTCCATACCGAGCCTTGTTACTTGGATATCCCAGTATGCTACGGGTGTGGGGTGAGAGGTCATATTCGGCGGGATTGCCGTGCGCCCAGTCAGGGCATGGGTAGTGGTTTCGCTCAGCCATCCTGTTCTTTGGTCGCCGCATCTTTAGTGCGTCCTCCAGCTCCAGCAGGGCGTGGTGTAGTTAGAGGTGGAGCTCGTGGTAGAGGTGGACCCAACCGGTTCTATGCTTTGAGTGGTCGTCAGAGTGCAGAGGCTTCTCCAGATGTTGTTACAGGTATTCTGGCTGTTCAAACCCTTGATTGTTATGCTCTTATTGATCCGGGGTCCTCTTTATCTTATGTTACCCCATTTATTGCTTCAAGTTTTGGGATAGAACCCGAACAGCTTCATGAGCCGTTCTTTGTGTCGACTCTTGTTGGTGATTCCATTACAGCCGCATGATTCTATAGGAATTGTGTTATCATGGTGTGTGGTCGAGATACCACGACTGATCTTATCGAACTTGGGATGGTAGATTTTGATGTTATCATGGGAATGGATTGGCTTTACTCGTGCTTTGTTAAACTTGATTGCCGAACCAGAATTATGAGACTAGAGTTTCCTAATGAGTCAATTATTGAGTGGAAAGGGAATAGTGTGGTGCCAAAGGGTAGGTTCATTTCCTACCTTAAGGCCTCGAAGATGATTAAAAAGGGGTGTGTTTATGATTTGGTCCTGGTTGCGGACACCACTTCAGAAGTGTCTGCCCCCGAGTCCGTCCCAGCCATGAATGAGTTTCTTGAAGTATTTCCGGACGAGCTTCCAGGGATTCTGCCAGATAGAGAGATCGATTTTAGGATTGATGTATTTCCATATACGCAACCAATATATATTCCACCATACAGAATGGCGCCAGCAGAGTTGAGGGAGTTAAAGGAGTAGTTGAAAGACTTATTAGAGAAGGGGTTCATTCGGCTGAGTGTGTCGCCGTGGGGCGCTCCGATTCTTTTAGTAAGGAAGAAGGATGGGTCACTTCGGATGTGTATTGATTATCGGCAGCTCAACAAAGTCACTACCAAAAACAAGTATCCATTGCCTCGGATAGATGATTTGTTCGACCAATTTCAAGGTGAGAAAATTTTCTCCAAAATTGATTTACGGTCGGGGTATCACCAGTTGAAGATCAGAGAGCAGGCTATTCCTAAGACCGCCTTCAGAACTCGTTATGGCCATTTTGAATTTTTGGTAATGTCCTTTGGACTGACCAATGCTCCAGCGGCTTTCATGGATCTTATGAATCAGGTTTTCAAACCGTTCCTTGACTCCTTCGTGATTGTTTTTATTGATGACATCCTTGTCTTTTCGCGGATTCGGGAGGATCATGCTAATCACCTCAGGATAGCTCTGCAGACTCTTCCTCAGCACCAATTGTATGCCAAGTTTTCAAAATGTGAATTTTGGCTGGAGTTATTCGCGTTTTTGGGTCATGTTGTTTCCAGAGAAGGGATTAAGGTTGATCCCCAGAAGATCGCAACGGTGAAGGATTGGCCTAGACCAACGACCCCGATCCTTGGTACTGAAAATTTAGTCAATGTGGAGACGAGGGTAGAGAATCCCTGCACAAACCTCCGATAATACCCTCGTCTCCCCATTGACTAAATTGACGCAGAAAGCAACTAAGTTCCAATGGTCCGACGCTTGTGAGAGGAGCTTTTAGGAATTGAAATCAAGATTGACTTCGGCACCGGTGTTAACCTTGCTAGAGGGCACCGAGGGATTTGTGGTTTATTGCGATGCTTCAAGGGTTGGTTTGGGATGTGTGTCGATGAAACACGAGAAGGTTATAGGCTATGCTTCCAGGAAACTCAAGAATCACGAGAAGAATTATCCGACGCATGATTTAGAACTCGCGGCAGTGGTGTTTGCATTAAAAATCTGGCGGCATTATTTGTATAGGGTCCATGTGGATGTGTTCTCAAACTACAAGAGTCTCCAATGTTCAAGCAGAAGGAGTTGAATTTAAGGCAGCGACGATGGTTAGAATTGCTTAAGGATTATGATATGAACATTTTGTACAATCCAGGGAAGGCGAATGTGGTGGCCGACGCTCTCAGTCGGAAGTGCATGGGTAGTTTGGCTCATTTGAAAGTGGATCAGAGGCCTATAGCCCGGGAGATTTATCAATTAGCTAGTCTGGGGGTCTGTCTCTCGACATCAGACGAGGGAAATATTATGGTGCCTAATAGGGAGGAATCATCACTTGTAGCGTAAGTCAAGGAAAAGTAGTATATGGATCCAGCATTGGCGTAGTTGAAGGAGGCAGTTTGGAATAACAAGATTTCGGCATTTTCACTCGGTAGCGATGATGGTGTTTTATGGTGCCAGGGAAGGCTATGTGTTCCTGATGTGGATAATCTTCGGGAGAGGGTGATGGTGGAATCTCACAATTCCAGGTATTCCGTGCACCCAGGTTCTACGAAAATGTATCAAGATCGCCGGGAAGTTTATTGGTGGAGCGGTATGAAGAGAGGTGTGGCAGACTTTGTATCTAAAAGTCCAAATTGTCAGCAGGTGAAGGCCGAGCATCAGAGGCTCGACGGGTTAACTCAGCTTATGGAAATTCCAATGTGGAAATGGGAATGATCAACATGGATTTAGTGGTAGAGTTACCTCGCACTCAGCGCAAGTTCGACTCGATTTGGGTGATAGTGGATCGGCTCAAGAAATCAGCTTACTTCTTGCCAGTCAAGTCCACCGATACTGCAGAACAGTACGCTCAGTTGTATATCAAGGAAATAGTCAGGCTTCATGGTACTCCAGTTTCTATTATCTCAGATCGAGGAGCCCAGTTCACCACTAAATTTTGGAGGATATTTCAACAAGGTTTGGGTACTCAGGTAAATCTCAGCACGACTTTCCATCCGCAGACAGATGGTCAGGCAGAGCGGACTATTCAGACGCTTGAAGATATGTTACGGGCTTGTGTGTTGGACTTCAAGGGTATTTGGGATGATCATTTACCGCTTATCAAATTTTCTTACAATAACAGTTTTTACGCTAGTATTCAGATGGCCCCATTTGAGGTATTGTATGGAAGAAGGTGTAGATCTCCGATTGGGTGGTTCGAGGTTGGTGTAGCCGAATTGTTAGGGCCAGATCTTGTGCACCAGGTGTTGGAAAAAGTCAGAGTCATTCAAGAGAGGATGAAAACAGCTCAGAGCCGTCAAAAATCCTATGCGGACGTTCGTCGAAGGGAATTGGAATTCCAAGTAGATGATTGGGTATTCTTTAAGGTATCTCCCACGAATGGAGTGATGCGGTTTGGGAAGAAAGGGAAATTGAGCCCAAGGTATGTCGGGCCATATTGGATTGCTCAAAGGATAGGACAAGTGGCTTATAGGTTGGAATTACCCCCTGAATTGTCATTAGTGCACCCGGTGTTCCACGTGTCTATGTTGAAGAAAGTGGTTGGAGATCCATTAGCCATCGTGCTAGTTGAGACTATTGAGATTAATGAAGAACTATCGTATGATGAGGTTCCGATTGCTATTCTTGATAAACAAGTCCGTAGATTGAGGAACAAAGAAATTGCTTCAGTTAAAGTACTGTGACAAAGTCAGCACGTCGAGGAAGCCACGTGGGAAGCGGAAAATGAGATGAAAGAGAAATATCCCCATTTGTTTGAATAAGTCTAATAGTGTTCGTCCGAACTGTCATCTGTAAGCAAGTTATACTTTATGTCCAGTTTGTGCAAAAGCACCCCATCTTTCCCTAATTGCCTTATTGTTGTAATTTCCCAAAGTGTGCTGAAACTGAACCCGCTGTTACTATTTGGGTAGTGTGCAACCCTTGAAGTAAATGAAAGTTTTGTGAAACGTATGTTTTAGGTAAGTGATTAATAGTAGTGTAGGTTGGTAATGATTAATTGAAATGAATATGGTGTATTGAGGTGCTTGGGTTGTATGGGACTCATTAAAATAACCAAGTTTTGTGCAAGAATGTGAATCATGTGCAAATTTGTGGTATAAGAAGAAATAACTATGTGTAGTTGACAAAATGATTGAATATTTGTAAATTGTTGAGGTAACAACGTTGTGTGTGAGTTATTGGGTGATTAAAACTGTGTAATGGTGCTTGGAAATGTGTTTCGGGGGCTCTCTGACAGGTAGGTAGGTCTAATTACAAAGGGAACTCTGGCGAAATTTTTCTGAAATATTGATGTTAGTGAAAATTTGGAAGTTTGGATATCATGCTTTCAAAACTAATTGATTTCTAAAATCCTCATTCGAGGACGAATGATTTTTAGGGGGGGGGGGGAGGATGTAAAGACTCGTAAAATTTTCTTGTTTAAATTAATGCCTGAATGACTCCCCGAGTTGTTTTTATTGTGGAAATTTTGAAAAAGAATCTAAATTGAGTAAAAATTACCCCGGGACTTAGAGAATAAAATTTTCCAGAAAGTAGGCGTTATGCGACGCACTATGTGATCGCATAACGTGTATGCGGACCACATAATGGTCGCATACACGGGCAGATCACTGCCCTATTTGAGGACAACTATGTGGTCCAATATGCGATTGCATTTCGGTTCTGCGGACCGCATAGCTGTCGCATTGTTGCCCTTTGATTTTTGGGAGGGAGGTTATGTGACGCACTATGCGATCGCATAGCGTGTATGTGGACTGCATAATGGTCGCATACCTGGGCAGATTCTTTTTGATTTTGGCCCATCTTGAGGGACATTGTGCGGTCGAATCTGCGGACCGCATGTCAAGAATGCGATCGCCTTCCTGACCACATTCTTTTGTCGGGCTCCTATCTTTCTAATTTTAAAACCCGACCCCAGTTCATTAAAATACCCCTCCCCTTCATTTTAAACCATTTTCTGAAAAAAATTAGAGAGAGGGGAGAGAGGGTTCTTGAGAGAGAAAGCTTCATCTTTATCAATTGGATTTTTCAAGTCACTCAGGCCTGGAAATTTCGAGTAATCATCTTCTTCTTCATTCTAGCAGGTAAGAATCCCGAACCTTTTTTCCATTAATTTTCAGGTTTTAAACAAAAAGGGGACTCTCATGAATTGATTCTTTAAAATATAAGTTGATACCTTGCACGCATGCTCATAATGTCCATAATCTAGCAAGGGGAAAGGGTTGAGGTAAAATTCACAAAGAAGGGGTGCTAATCTAATGGGATCACATAGCATTCGATAAAATGCTTAAAAGAGTTCAAATTGTATGCATGATTTCCAATTCTGAGTTGAATATGTTTAATTGTGAACTAGATTGACGGTACTAGTCGGTTCAGTGATTTGTGAGTAAAAGTTAAAAAGGGATTTCGACCCCGAGTATGTATGGCTAACTTTAACCTTTGTAGAATCCTCTTGTTGGGTCCGAGTATACGATATGAGCACCTTGTTATAAAATATGTGAATTGATTGTTCACATGTATTGAGACGTAAGATTCTGTTCTCTGATCGTCCTAGTTGATTGCTATACTACCGTGCTATATGAGATTGTGAAAGGTGTTTTGATGTGCCTATCCTAATATGTGCAAAGCTCGTAAAAGCTCGAGGGTATCGATATGAAAGTATGTGTTAATGAATGAAATAATGTTAATGTGCCCAAGTGTGGGAATGTATATGATGGCTAAAAACCGTGCGTGGTAAGTAATGAAAAAGGGTATTGTGAAATGATATAAATGGGTTGAATGATTATGGTAACACCGTGTACATGAATTAATGCTTGGTGAGAGTCATTGTGCCTTGAGCTCAAATAGCGAATGGTTGATATGAGCTTGTGTTCCTTGAAAGGAAGAATTTTTGTGATTTGATTGTTTGTGGTTGTTGTTACGAAATATGATTGTCGGTTGGGATCAGGTTGCGCGCCGCAACACGAACTAAAAAGGATAATGAGATGTGAGGTAATAAAGGTGGCCGAGGTAATAAGGGAGGCCGAGGTAATAAGGATGGAATGTGATCATTATCACTATTGAAATGAAAATCTATGATGTGAGGTAATAAGGGTGGCCGAGGTAATAAGGGTGGCCTAGGTAATAAGAGTGGAATGTGATCATTATCACTGTTGAAATGAAAATCTGGGAAACTCTCGAATATGGTGATGTTGAAAGGGAAAAATGAGAGATTGTGAAACTTGTTGATTTTGGTTGCTTCTTCCACGTGCATTGATTGATTGGTTCTATTACTATCTTTTATCTGTGTATTGTTTGATTGTACTTGGGATAAAGTCTGTTCATACATACTAGTACTATTCCACAGTACTAACGTCCCTTTTTCCGGGGCCGCTACATTTTCTTATATGAATGTAGGTGGTTCTACAGCAGGTAATTCTGCCCACCGTCAGTAGTGCATCATCTCCTTTCCGTCAGCTATTCTGGTGAGCCCCACTTCCTCCCCGGGCCACGTGTGGCTCATGTCGCCTTATTTTGAGTTTATGGTGTAGTGTAAGGTATAGCCGGGGCCTTGTTGCCGACAAGTATTATATAAATCTTTTGTAATCATAGAGTCTCCGTAGACACAATGTGGTAGTGTACATATGTATTTTGGGTAAGTAATGGTACGGTTCGGAATCGTGATCCATGTTGGTAAATGTTTTGTGTATCTTGTAAGTGTTTGGTATCATATGTTGTTAATGATAATAAAGGTAGAAATGAATTCAAGTTGTAAGCTTATGCTAAGTTATAAATGGATATTTTAAATGAATAATGCATATGGAAATCACGGGGCAACGCGTGGGATAGGAAAGGAAAATCAGGTTCGCTTGAACGGGTTCATTCGGTTAAGCGCCGGTCTCGTCCCTCGATTTTGGGGCGTGACATTACCGAGCCCTTTGCCTGGCTCATATCATCCCCAGTTCAGAATGCTCTCGATCTTGTTATCCCACCATTTGTCTTTGTCGATGGCATTGACCATTCAATATGGTGGTAAGTTCCTCTGCCTATCTTTATTTTCCCGTCAATCATCGGAATAGTTTGACAGCCTTAAATGGGGTTGCTACCGTCAACATGAATAATCACCTCTTGGTGGTTCCATTCGAATTTTACCGCCTGATGTAGTGTTGATGCCACGGCCCCAGCAGCATGAATCCAGGGTCGTTCCAACAACAGGTTATAGGATGCCGGAACATCCATCACCTGGAAATTCACTTCGAACCAAGTCGGTCCCATCTGTAGACATAGACTGATCATTCGCATGGTGGACCTCTGAGAACTGTCGAAAGCCTTCACATTGATCACCCCATCCTTTATCTCATGTAGCCCTGTACCCAATTTCTTGAGTGTTATCAGCGGACAGATGTTAAGACTGGAACCTCCGTCGATCAAGATTCTTGTGATGAATGATCCTCACACTGCACGGTGATGCGCAGCGGTTTGTTGTGCACCAATCCTTCAGGTGGTAGCTCATCCTCATGAAAAGTAATTTTTTACTCTCCAGTACCTGGCCTACCATATTGGCCATTTCTCCACTAGTGATGTTGTTCGGCACATATGCTTCGTTCAACACTTTCAACAAAGCACTTCTGTGTGTTTCGAAATTCTGCAGCAGAGAGAAGATGGATATCTTTTCCAGTGTCTTATTCAGCTGGTCGATGACTGAATACTCCTTCTCCTGTATCTTTCTCCAAAGGTCATCGGGACCAGTCTCAATAAAGGGAGGCCGGTTGGCGGCCTGCTTGCTGGACTCGGCCAGATGCTCAGGGGTGTAGACCCTACCAGTTCTAGTCATACCCTGTGCTGCGACAGCTTCCTCAGACCTGGCCTTGCTTTTCCTTCTCGCCTCAGTTGTGTAGTCCCAAGGAATAACATTTGAGTAAAAGGGTGGCGTGGTTGACATCGCTACCGAAATGGGTGTAGCCATCTTTATTTCAAACGGAATGCGTGTTCGGGGTGGCAAGCTTGCGACCTCGAACGAAGCTGGTGTATTTTCTAGAGATACAAACTCAACTTCAATCGGCACTGGTGATTTTGCATGTGGCGCTGCTTCAAATTCGAACGGCATAGACATATTTACCTCAGAGGTCTCAGATGGCTGAATCTGGACTATGATTGGTTTGAGAGTGATTGCGGATTTCTTTGGGTCATCGCCTTCTGCGATAACCCCGATTGACCCCTCTGGGTCTCAATCATCTTCTATTTCAATCATATGGACGCCTCCACCCTTATGGTCTGGCAAAGGATTATCGCGAGCGTTTGGAGCGGGATCTTTTGCCACAATAATCTTGTTGTCGACGAGGGCCTTTATTTTGTCCTTTATAGAGAAGCATTCCTCGATGGTGTGCCCTTTCATACCGGAATGGTATGCACAGGATTTGTTTGGGTTAACCCACTGAGAGGGATTCTCAAGGGTGGCAGCAGGGACAAGTGTAACATAACCAGTGACTTTGAGTTTTTCATATAGTTGGTCAATGGGCTCGGCTATGGCGGTATATTATTTTGGAGGACGACGATCAAAATTTGAACGAGGTCTAGGGAAGTTTTGGCGCGCATGAGGGGATTGGTAATGAGATGACTGTGAATTATAAGTGTGGTAGACAAGGGTGGGTTGTGGATATTTGGGCGAAACAGGTTGATATGTGGGTGGTGAATATTGGTAGGAAGGTGGTGGAGTTTGGTAATTTGGCGATGGAGCTTGGTAATTTGGTAAAGGATGATATGTTATTGGAGGTGTCAGATAGGTTTGGTACTTGAGTGGGGACTTGGTTCTTTGTGCAACCATTACGGCTCCCACATCTCTCTTTTTAGACACACCACCGGACTGTAAAGCCTTGTTAGTGGCTTGCAAGGCTTCAAAATTCGTAACCATACCATTTTTAATAACTTCTTCAATTCGCTCACCCAATTTGATGATGTCAAAAAATTTGCGGTCCTCAACCATCATTAACCGTTCATAATACTGTGGGTCTTGAGCTCGGACAAAGAATTTGTTCATCTGTTTTTCTTCTAGAGCAGGTCTGACTTTGGCGGCTTCGGACCTCCAGCGAGTAGCATACTTGTGAAGGGTTTCTGGAGGCTTCTTCTTCAAATTCTGAATGTAAAACACATCTGGTGCGTTCTCTGTGTTGAACCTAAACCTGTCCATGAAATCAGACGCCACGCATACCCAGTTTGAGCATTTCTTGGGGTCTTGGACGATGTACCAAGACAACGCATATCCCTTCAAACTCCTCATGAACAGCTTCATGCGGATTCTTTCATCCTTTCCCACGCCGACCAATTTGTAACAATAGGTCCTTAGATGGACCCGTCAAAAATTTTGAACTTTGGAGGTTTGTACCCCCCAGGCAGTTCGACATCAGGTTGGATACAAAGGTCTTCATAGTTCAATCCTTCGATCCCTTCAACACCCTGAACTCGGCTGGTGAGTTTCTTAAGCTCTTCGGCCAAGTTCCTGATAAGTATATCCTTTTCGTCAGACCCAGCCGCCTGTGGGATAGGCGGACTGGAATGGGTCATGGTTTCCATATAGATGGGATTGTTATAGGTGTGGAAATGGTCTTTTGTAGGGTTTTGAGGTTCTGGGATGAGCAGTGGGGTGTTATTTGTGGTGCGACAAGCATTGTACTGTGTTGAGATGTTTTGGTTCTTTGGGGGAGTGGTGTGATTGTTTTGCTGTCTTGGATATTTTGTGGAGGTGTGGGGTTTTGAGCATTTGGAAGGTTGACGTCCGGAACGTTGAGGGAAAATGATAAGCTGGCCAAATTCCGGACCTGATCTAGTTCTTCCTTAAACTTCAGCAATTTTTGTTCAAGCGGCGACATGTTCTCATGCAGGACCTGAATACCTTGGCCATCAGTGTCCTCTACCCTTTCAATCACATTTTCCTTTCTGATGCCGCTGGACTCTTCCATCTTACTTTTGCCTTTGTTTTTGCCCTTAGGAGGACTAGGGGGAGGAGTAGGTGGAGGGCCCTTAGATCTGGTGCGATAGGCTGATGATGCCAGAATGTGCGAACTAACCTTTGGGGAGGGGAGTAAGAAAAAATAGAAACAAAAGGCAACCAAGTCAGTGAGGATTATAAAAAGAGTATTGCATTATTTAAATACATAATGCGGAAATGAAAACGTGTCCTAAGTTGGGGACCTCTTTGTACCCGAGGTAGGTGATGCGAGACTAAATTGCATAGTTTAACATGTGATATACCTTACATTTTATGCGC